>JAGDFM010000346.1:4400-43319 GCA_019155715.1 Phytophthora pseudosyringae
CCCCCCCCCCCCCCCCCCCCCCCCCCCCCCCCCCCCCCCCCCCCCCCCCCCCCCCCCCCCCCCCCCCCCCCCCCCCCCCCCCCCCCCCCCCCCCCCCCCCCCCCCCCCTCAAGGCGCTGGATCTTGTAAACAAGTCGGCGCCACAAGGATAGAGGCGAGAATCAAGTCCCGTTCGTGCCTCACACAGCCAACATCCAACGGAAAGGTTAACGCCACCTCTCTCTCTCTCTCTCTTGCACTGTACTGTACTGCATGGTACTTCGTAAGCATTTCTCCAAACACCAGCGCTGCTAACTATTCTTCAGATGGTCGCCGCTTGACGTGCCCCCAACCTCCTCGCATGTTTTCCAAACAAGCTGGAGCTGCCAATCGCTCAGGCACCGCCGTTGTTCGCGAGGTCAGCAAGCACTTCCGTCGGAGGTCAGGCAAAGTCTCCGAACCCTTCGATCGGACGACGCGAGCGCTCTCGTACCGACTGGAACGTGTCCTCGTGGTGCTGCTAGGTCCGACGTCGCGGAATCGCCAATCAATCCGTAAAATGCCAAGTAGCGCAGACGTCGAGCGACCGGCCTGGGTGGCCGTGCCCTGCGTGAACCCGCGCGAGGCGCCACTCATCGACTCCGGCCACGCCTGCGCCGTGCGCAAGGGCTCGCTCTACATCTTCGGAGGTGAGACGATGTGTACAGTGCACTCGGAGCCTCGTTCCGGGGGCGGAACATTGTCGCTCTTTCTGTCAAGCAAGGTCTCACAGTGTGGGGTTTTGCATCACAGAGCGCAACCTCCCCGCGGTCTCGACACGCAGCAGCTCGGTGATCCGCCTGGCCAACAGCTTCTACGAGTTCAATTTCGCCCGCAAGGAGTGGTCGACGGTCTTGGGCAATGGCGTGGCCCCGAGTCAGCGCAAGAGCCACTCGGCGGTGGTCCACAAGGACTCGTTCTACGTCTTCGGCGGGTACGACGGCGACAGACGCCTGAACGACTTCTTCTCCTACAACTTCCGTGAGTCGCGTCACTCGACTCTAGACTTTGTGCGTGGGTTTAAAAGGCTGACGACGTGGGTGTGTTACAGTGACGCAAACGTGGACCAACGTGTTCGTTAACGCTGGACAGCAGCCGACGCCGAGATACGGCCACGCCGCGGTGGTGTACGGTGCGTCTCTACTTACTGCAGGTCGTGGGGAAGCACGTAACACTGATTGAACTTGGCTTGATGGTTAGACAACTCGATGTTCATCTTCGGCGGAAGTGACAGCCACTACGACCGCGAGTCCATCTCGAGCCGCAGCTCCAGCGAATACGGGCGGCTGGACTCTGGCCGCCACATCAACGACATGCACTCGTTTAACTTGGGTACGTGTTAGCGGTGAGAAACTTGGGAAAAATGGTTCAACGGATTAACTGTTCTCGCTTTTCAGAAACCAATTCGTGGTCGTTGATTCGCACCACCGGAGAGGTCCCGTATCCTCGGTAAGACTGCCACGTGTACAATTCCCAAGCGAGTTAGAAGAAGCTGATCTTGTTTGTTTGTCTGCTACTAGCGAGGGCGCTTCGATGATTGTGTACAAGCAGAACTGCCTGTTGTTCGGAGGATATGACCACGACTTGGGCTACCTCAACGACGTCCACGTCTTCAACTTTGGTCGGCATTTGATTCTGCAACTCAAAACGTGAAGCATTTTCTCTAACTAGCTATTGCTGCTTGTATTTTATAGAGACCCGCGTTTGGTCAAGCGTGGAGACGAAGGGCACCGCTCCGACAGGTTGCCACCACCCGCTTGTAACCTTGCACAACGATTCCCTGATTGTTTGCGGTGGAAAGACGGACCCGAACCTGTATGAGCTCGATCTTGGTACGAGGTTTGGCAGAAGCACAATGTTCACAAAACGTTGGCTGACTTGACACTGTTTGCTGGCAGAATCAAACACGTGGGGAACTGTGGCTTACGCTGGCACGTCCCCTAAGAGCAGCGCACCTGCTGGATGCGTTCACGAAGACAGCTTGGTCGTCTTAAGCGGGCAAAAGGACGTGGTCAGCTTTAAGCAGATCCACTTGCCAGAGAAGAAGACCAAATCTAAGACCCAGGAGGACTTGGAGCCTGATGAAAAAGGCTCAGCGATTGCCCACTTGCGCTCGCTAGTCAACAACCAGCTGATGAGCGATGTGACTTTCTTGGGTAAGTAGAATTTGCCTGCAAAACGGCCAGCGAGCGCACTTCGATAAACGAACTGAACTCACCTCTGCTTTCTTTGAACGTGTAGTCGAAGGTGAACCAGTTTTCGGCCACAAGAGTCTCTGTGTGCGCTGCAACTACTTCAAGGCCATGTTTACCGGAGAGGTAAGCGATGCAAGATTTGAATTAGACAGTCCAAAGAAGGAGTCGTCTGACTAACGCTTTGCTTAGATGAAGGAAAGCACTGCTCACGAAGTGGAGATTTCAGACGTTAGTCGAGCGACGTTCCTTTCCCTGCTAGAATACGTGTATACCGATCGCCTCGCTGTTGCCGATGAAGACGTCAAAGAGCTGTTCGTTGCTGCAGACCGGGTACGTGATGATACTCAGCAACTCATGAGAAACACTAATTTGATTATTTTTTGCTCAATAGTACGGCATCGAGAGTCTCAAGCGCCTTTGCGCTCAGAGACTCCTGAAGTCGGTGTGTGTCGATAATGTCTCGAGTATCCTTCAAGCCGCCGATCAGCACAATTCCCCGTCGCTGCGAGACGAATGCTTCGCCTTCACGCTTCGGAACTTCGACACCGTGTCGAAAACGTCGTCGTTCCTGGAAATGGCCCGGACCAACATCGAGTTGGCCCTGCAGATTCTGCAGCAGCGTTAAGCTTCCGTGTATGTAGCGATTTGGTAGATAGGAGTGTCCTCTTGACGTTGGTAGCAAGAATGGAGATGTATAGCGACGTGTCGTCTAGGAAACCTTGACGTGTGCACAAAATTAACAGCATTTGTGTCACTATCCGACATAGCTAAATGATCTCATGACATTCGCACCATGCCGTGATCACTACGCCTTTGCCCCTCCTAGTTGGTGACAGTGTAGAACAAACTTCTGACGGAGGTGGCTGGCCACTACACTGAAGTTGGTCAGAGAAAGCCAATGCGTTTAACGGAAAAGTAAAGCGACGCGGCTCCGCTCAAGCATCAGGGGACGCTACTTTCGGGTCTATCAGGGCAAAACGAAGGCCACAGGTATTAACGGCGACCTCTGAAAGGATCGAGCTCCTCATCTCTATCGATAAAACTAAGATGGTAGCACCACAAAACGAAGACGGCAAAGTACAACAAAGTTGAAAAAAAAAAAACTCGTGGGGATATTATCGTCTCATCGTTCAAAGCTCCAGTTGTACATGTAGAACTGAAAACTGAATGAAAGGGAGCAAGGATCTGATCTTCTCGTAACGATCCAAAAGTATTGACGTGGGTGCGGATAATGTGCAGGAAGGAAGTTGGTGTTGTTTCTAAACAATCCGTTTTCCAACCTTTTTTTTGCGTCGGAATGTGGCATAAGTTTCGGTGATCTCTCACCGGCATTACTGGAAACCACGAGTCGATGCTTCGGACGATCCTGACAGTGGTTCTAGTTTCTCTGAAAGCAAATACAGCGTGGGTGATACAACGCTAAGTGCTGGCGATACTCCCGCCTACATGTACAGTGAACGTAGGTGCTTCCAAGGCTGAAAAGAATCTTTTCGTGATGATGCTATAGAGCTTGCACGAGCCAGTGTCTCTTTGGACATTATCTACCCCGTTCGACTTTTCAGATTCTGAAGATACTTTGATCACTATGCGCTGACAACGCTGCGAAGAGTTCACTGTCAAATACTTCGAAGTACAACGGCTCTTTTTTCTAAGAGTATTTTGTGTTCGAGATGCACTTAGTGGTCTGGAAGATTGTGCAGCAAATCTTTAACTCCTGTAAGCGATAACACATTGGAATTCGCATTACATGTCGGTTACTGTTGATGCTGCATCAACCAGTAGCAACATCGTTGTTACTAAAAGTAGCATCAATCGTCGTTGGGATATTCTGCAGCTGGTAGTAATAAATTCAAATCAAGGATACGCTGCCAAATATTGACAATCCTCTTTGCCTCGTCAATTCTGTTGCAATCAACACATTTTGGAGTATCTGTGGCGGATCTTTTTGAGTCGGTCAATGGCGGCACCACCGATAGTTCGTACCGCGAACTGCACCTGGTACAGAGTTTCCGCCACACTTTCCTCTCCGTCGTTATGGCGACCCGAGTACTTGTGATTGAGCCTGGGCTGGAACTTTTCCGAGCGCACCATGGAATCCGTGAATAGCCCAACCATCGCTTTCATCGCCATGTGCCGCCCCACGCAAACGCGAGACCCAGCGCCAAACGTCAAATCCACACCGGCAGCAAACGCATCGCCCGCCATCTCGTCCAGCGGGATCAACACGTGCGTATTCGGGGCAATTTTCATCGCAGCAGCACCATCGGGGAAGTATCGCTCGACGACTGGAAACGGATGGGCACTACAGACACATTGCCGAATAACCTCCAGCGTCACGGACTCCGTCGCAGGAGTAAGAGTGGCCCACTCCTTGACCACCACAGCCACGTCAGTCAAGTTGATCGCCGGCGAGATCACGAACGGCTGCAAAACAAGCGAATAGTACTCTGGTTCCGCCCACTTGTCCCCAAACAGATCATACAGCCGAGGCGTACGTCGAACCTCCTCCACACACCACTCGATCGTGCGCTGCTTCACGCCACAGTCAGCAAAACCTTTGAGCGCAATCTGCTTCCGCCACTCCCACGTCGCGTGGCAAACCTCCGCGAATCTCGCAGCGTCAAACTCCCGTTCGAAGACCCACTCGTAGAAACACGCGACTGAAAGCTCGTTCAGCTTCAGAGCGTCGACCACCTGCTCAGTCTTGAGCATTTCTCGCCCACGGGTCTCGAAGATGGTCGTGAGCTGAGAGATCGGCGGCAGCGCATGCGTCAGCTTCGTGAACTGCGTCTTCATCCGGCGCCACTGCTCGCCGTTGACCGACTCAAGCGAGACAACCGGACTCCAGGCCGGCAGCGCCAGCTTGGCCTCGATCAGGTCGCCCTTGTCTGCTGTCGACTTGAGAACGTTTAGCGCCAGGTGCGGGTCGGTCACCCATTTGACCTTGACACCTTGGCACAAGGCGAGCAGGTGCAGCAGCACGGCTCGCAAGGCCTGGGACCGAATGCCAATGGTAATGGACATTGTGACGTACAAGACGACCACGAAGACCGCAGAGATCGCGCCTAGCAGCAGCAACGTCATGGTGGTTGGATGGTCTCGCTGCCAGTGACTCACCCACGAAGTGACGAACGTCCTCGAACAGTGAAAAAGCGATTGTCGAACATTTGTGTTTTGTGATGCACTAATTATAGTCGTCTTATTATTTAGTGGATTATAAATAATCGACAAAAACAATTCGCGGATTGGCAGGCTGGATTTAACATCGCCTTGACCACCAGTACCAAGCGAGTCATCGGGCGTCACCATGGCGGACGTGCAGCCTCTCTCCTCGGCCTCCGAGGCCACCTCTGTGTCTACAGCCACTTCCACCACCGTTGCTAGAGACTCCTCCCACCCCCCTGCAATTGCTAGGTCTCCACGTGCTCTACCGCCCACGCCAGAGGTGGATATCGAGTCCATCGAAGTGCCCAAGCCGGACGTGAACGATCCCGCGACCTACAAGCGCAGCCAGGACCCCAACTGGAAGAACACGGGGCTGGACGACATCTATTCGATGTGGGACAAGCTGGTGCCCGTGGACGAGCTGCCCAAATATGAGGAAATGGGCCTCTTTTTGGTCGAGCACGACCCCCAAACGGCTCGTGAACTCGAAAAGGCTTTCGTGCTGCTGCGACGCAAATTCAAGTGTCTGCCCAAGAAGTCCCAGATGAAGTTCGTGCTGGGACTATTAGTGCAAAAGGGTGAGGCTCCTACGGGCCTCGCACTCGAGAAATTGCTGATCAAGAAGGCCCAGAAGAGTCAGTCCGGTGTCCTGGTCGTCACGGTGCTGACCAGTCCGTACCCGACCGTGAACGGCAAGAAACAGAGGTTTAGCTGTCAGTGGAACTGCTACTACTGTCCCAATGAGCCGGACCAGCCCAGGAGCTACTTGCACGATGAGCCGAGTGTGCTGCGAGCAAATCGGAATGACTTTGATCCGGTGCTGCAGTTTTGTGACCGCTGTGTGACGCTGGCGATGAACGGACACCCGGTTGATAAGATTGAGCTGCTGGTGCTGGGGGGAACGTGGGCGTCGTATCCTGTGGAGTACCAGGAGGTTTTCATCCGCGACTTGTTCTACGCGGCGAACACGTTCTTTGAGAGAGAGAAGCGTGAACGGCGCAGTTTGGAAGAGGAGAAGCTGGAGAATGAGACGGCGGCGGTGAAAATTATCGGCATCACGCTGGAGACGCGGCCGGATTGCATCACGCCGGAAGAACTGCGCCGGTTCCGTAAATATGGATGCACACGTGTGCAGCTGGGCATCCAGCACACGGACGATGCGATCTTGAAGAAGATCAACCGCGGACACACGTTGGCTGAGGCGGTGCAGGCGATGAAGCTGCTGCGTGACTGTTGCTACAAGACCGACATTCACCTGATGCCGAACCTGCCCGGCAGTGACCCGGAGAAGGATCGCGCTATGTTTGAGTACGTGCTGCACTCGCCGGACTTGCAAGCTGACCAGTGGAAGATCTACCCGTGTGAGATCACCCCGTGGACTGTGATCAAGAAGTGGTACGAGGAAGGCAGCTATGTGCCGTACGGCGATGACAAGCTGATTGAGCTCCTGATGGACGTGAAGGCCGAGGTGCACCCGTGGATTCGTCTTAACCGTGTAATCCGCGATATCCCGAGCCAGTACATTCTGGGAGGCATGGATGAGCCGAATCTGCGTCAGGTGATCGGGCACAAGATGATTGAGCGAGGCACGCCATGCAAATGCATCCGCTGCCGCGAGGTGAAGACTGACGATGCTGCTATTGCCTCCGCGGAGTGCGTCATTCGCGAGTACGAGGCCAATGAGGGCGATGAGTACTTCATTAGCTTTGAGACTCCGGACCGCTCCAAGATTTGTGGATTTGCCCGGCTGCGTCTCTCGCAGACATCTGGTGGTGGTGTGTTCTCGGAGCTCGAGGGAGCAGCGTTGATCCGAGAGCTGCACGTTTACGGCCAGCTTGTGGCCGCAATTAGCAAGTCGAAGAAGAAAGCAGCTAGTGCCTCTGCGAACGATTCAGAAAGCTCGCATGCGCAGCACACGGGCCTCGGTACGCAGCTGATGTTGAAGGCGGAGGAAATTGCTCGCGACCACGGATACAAGAAGATAGCTGTGATCGCTGGTGTGGGTGTGCGTAATTTTTACAGGCGGTTGGGCTTCGAAGTCGAAGGGGAGGGTGAGCTGATGATCAAGCATTTGGATGAACCGCTAGCGTCAAGTGTTTGGTCGAAGGTGAACTCGTTCGTTTCCGAAAGTATTGGCCAGGATTTGACGACCAGCCAGCTGCGAACGGCTGCTATCGCTGGCGCTGTAATTGTTAGCGCAGTGACTGCAGCAGTGATCCGGAGAAGGTAAGTTTTTTCACACAGCTCGGCACAGAGGGAATACAGCACATTGATATACATGTAACGCACTTTCGCTGCAGCATGCGATGCAAACTGCTCAATAGAACAGTTCAGAAACTAGCATTGTTCTCCACCCTGCTCAAAACACTTGTTAGATATCATCGACAAATTCCGCCGCGTATAGCACATGGCATTCTTCTGCTGAAACTCAGTGCAGTCTGGTTCCGAACATCGTCTACTGCCTCCCCCTTGCTTTCCTTCTTTTTTGACGCATCCTGCACGGGAACATATCCAGCCCCCACCATGCAAAGTCCAACACAAACTTGCCTTTCGCACCAAGGACGCGTTCAGCCCGTAGACGAGTTTCCTCCACCTTCTGGGTGAGGCACTCGTAACTCCTTGGAGAGTCACTGCTCCGTTGAACTCCCTCAGAGGCGACTGCATCACAATACCTGAGGAGGCTACAACGAGTTCACAGCAGCACGAACGAATTCTTCTTTCCAATTGTCCATCTTGAACTTCTCTGCCTGGGAAGACTGCAGCACTCATACTTTTTGATTAACCGGTGGATGTTGCAAAGATTTGTTAACTTACAGAAAGCCCTGCAAGTAGAGAAGCCAATGAGCAGTCATACAAGCATAAAAAATGACGATTACTTGTTCTGCCTTGCGATGACAGCATGAATCATTGCAATCGAGCATCCAACAGAAACTTCCACCCGATTAAGCGATATGGACAAGACTCGAGACTTCCTGTACGATCTTCACCACCATCTCGGGATTACTTGTTGCCATCTCGCGAAAAGATTTCGTTTTCGAGACGAATTCCAGATTCCGAAGCATGAAGGAGAAGCACTTCTCGCGTAGCAAGGGGTCGTCGTGTTGGAGAGCAGCGTTCATAATGCCGGCTACGTTGTCAACAGACAGCGAGTCCATGAGCTTTTTCGAGCATTTCCGCTTGAGACTTTCAATTCCACACTGCATCGAGAATGCCAACAGAAAAATATCAGTGTTGTTGGAAGTCCCACTTATATACATCAGTAGCAAATACGTACGCGGTTAGCGGCGACATACAACTCCTTCACCTCATTTCTCGAGACGTTCACGCGGTCTGTGTACACGAATTCGAGCAACACCAGGAACGCCCTACGACTTACGCCAGATATCTCCACACGCTCAGCACTGCTTTTGGGACTCTAACATGTGCCACATCATTAGGAGCAGTTCATCGCTGCGCTGCTAAATTTTGCAATTGCGCTGTCTTACCTCTCCAGAAAACAAGGTGTTGAAGTAGTTGCTGCGTATGCAGATGCACTTGTGGGCGAAAATCATCGTACCCTCAACTAAAATAATTGGTGCAACAGAAAAAATGTAAGTACCTCGAGGACACTTGCGGGTGGATCACCAGTTTAATTTACCGATGAACGTCACGTCGCTCATCAGTTCATTGTTGACCAACAAATGCAAGTGGGCGGTCATTGCCCCCTCCCCTTCCAGCATCATGTCGTTCTGGTCATCAACCTTCGCCACTTCCGACACTTGGGCCGTTAATTCGTCGTGAATGTTCACCCCCACCCTATTCTGCCCATGGAGCGGAACTTCTCCCCGAGTTTCCGTAGCTGCTCCTTCTTCCCGTGCAGTTCCCGACGTGAAATAATTATGTTGCCTGTCACGCGCTGCAGCTGGAACATTTGCTGCCACCTCAGGAGTGCCAGCAGCTGAAGTATTATCGGTGTCACTATCATCGCTCTCTCTCTCAAAACTATTGTCAAGGAAGTTCAGGTCGCTCTCAGCCCCAGCATCAACAGCTCCATCAGCAACCTCAAGCACAACTGGAGAGGGGTCGGTCCTCGCACTAGGCCTAGTGCGTGCAGCACTCTCCTTCGCGACATCATTTCCAGTAACTTTCTGACGTTTACCACTCTGACGAGAATCCGTCGTCCTCTTTCTGCTCGTCCGCTTAGAACCAGCCTCCTTCTCGTTATTAGAGCTTTGGCTAGCACCGTTGGCCTGCCCCGGCATGTTTTCACCCAACCGGTTGAGTTTCCACTCGACTTGTTCGAGTGTAGCAGTGAAGCTCCACCCTTTCTCCTTGATTGCGTGGTTGAACAGCACCGTCTTCACTTCATTGGACTCCCCCACTGTATTCTTGTGGATGGCTATCAAAAGCTCCGTCCGCTTTGGGTAGAAGCCCGTGGCGAGAGACTTCACCGGTCCACATGGGACGACCTCGCATAGTTCCTTCAAGTGATCCTGGATCTCCGTCAAGGTGCACGCTGGCTCGGGCACTGGCAGGAAGTCGCGTCTCTTATTGAGCTCGTCGGTGAACGTCCGCATCCGCTCTGGCCACGTGCCATGGCGACCGGCAACGCTTAGCAAGAGCTCGCCATGCTCGGCCGTCCAGCGAGGTGCTGCCATTTGTTGCACTTGGGACTGAAAGGGAACTTTTCGAAGTGACGAAATGAAATGAGTCACTATGTATTATAAATTATCTACAAGCATGAAAAGAAACACTCCACTACTGACGGATGTGAGTGTTATCCTTTAGCGCTGATAACTAGTCTCAACTCCGTTGAACAAGGGCGACGCAAATCGAAACAAAGCTTACCACCGCCAAGGCTGCCATTCCCCCCCTTTCTTTCTTCGTACTGGTACATCCACATGTGTGAGCAGTTTTTGACCTCACCCAACTGCCTCACCGATGTTGATTCGCGATGCAACCACGGGTGTATGTATTGGGGGGCCCACCGTGCTCGTCGCACTAGTTTTTATAGCTTGTGCCTGCTTAAAGCACCCTTGCGTAGACCACAGTTCGCCATCCTCTTCCGGTAAGTGCGCGCTTACGGCAGCTAGGTCGAGACGCATCGCCAACACCACCATCGTGTGCGACGCATACCAGACCTTCCACACGACACCGGGATACGAGCATTGTGATCGCCCGCAGATCCACTTGCCGTTCGCCTGCGCTGCGCATCCGAAGCATTCCTCGTTTGTATCTCGCTTAACCACCGCGTCGCTGCTGGGGCAAACTTCCTCTCCTTGGACTGAGCTCTCTCTTCAGCATCGAGTATGACTCAGCCACGTTCCCATCTTGTGTGCACCACGTGATCAGAATGATGGTACCGGTACCCTAATATCAACTCTCACATCTCGTACCCATACAAACACACAGTTCTCCAAACTGAAGACTGACTGTATCACGCATCTCTTTCCGCAGGGATCCATTTTCCGCTTCTCTTGGAAATTCTATGCTGGCATGAAAACCTTCTATAGGTTACCCGCACACACACACAACACGCGCATCATTCGAAAAGGAAGTGGCGGCCTCGAGCTGCTCCCCAGCGCCATCACCGCGTCCAGCCTCGCTCACAGGCGCGTCCACAGCGCGGCAGCCGTCGCTCCACCTTCCTCGCAGCCTTCGCGCGTGTCCAGCTGTTCCCCCCGCGTCGCTGCGGCCTGTACGAGGTCGCGCGTCATGCCAGTGCGGAGAGGCGTCGTGGCCTCCGTCGTGCGCACGCTGAGCTTCCACGTGGCCACGCTCGCCTTCGCCTGCGTGCTCGGGACCTTCTTCGCCGTCTCCGGGTCGCTGCTGCTGCTTGTGGTCGGCTGCCTGCTCGTGGGGTCGTCGCAGTTCGCTCGGAAGCTCACGCGGATCCTCTGGAGGACGGAGATGGCCATCGACGCGCTCGTGGCGGACGAGGACGAGCTGGGGCCAGTGCTAGCGCGGCGCAGGTCAAGTGTCAGAGGGCAGAGAGCTGGAGACGGCGCGCCGGAGCCGCAACAAGAGCACCAGGGCCCAGCGTCGGGGGAGGTGACGCTTCCGGTGATGCTGCTGTCGCTGCTGTACTTCCTGGTGTTCAAGTGGATCCTGGACGTGGTCTTCTGTGCAGTGCCGCTGATCATGTGGCTCGTGAGCATCGCCCAAGTGTTGCCAGAGGATGCAGGCTTGTCCGACGTGAGTATCGTGTCGACGGGGACGACAGCTGCGCAGGTGTTCACGGCGTTGGCGTTCGCCCTCTTGGCGCATCAGTTGGGGGTAACGTCCGCTAGGGGGTTGCTGTTCGTGTCGCGGAATGTGGCGGAGGTTTTGTTTTCAAGGAATGAGAGCGAGGAAGGGGCACAAGAGAGGGCAGATCGAGAGCCGTTTGCGACGGACGGTAGGCGTGCACTGGAAGAGAGGCATCTTGCCGCCGCCGCGAGTAATTATGGCTCGATGGGCGGAAAACACCCGCGCTCACGACAAGGAAGTGCCAGTGAGTCGGCGTCTGTGCAGGAGCCGTCGGCCGAGGCTGTCACGCGGAATTTGTATCAGGAAGGTCGACGTGCTAGCGAATCAAATGTATATCGACCGAGGGGCCCGAGGGATATGAAGCAGCAACCAGCGAGCTTCGATGGGCCGTACGTGCCTCCCGGGATGCCGCCTATGCCCCCGATGCCTCCGCCAAGGCCGTTGTCCCATGCAGAACGCGCGTTTCAAAACGATATGCATAGCCACGACCACGAACAAGAGCTCCAGTTGTGCTGCTGTAAGGTTGTCATCAAGTCTGATGCCATAGGAAGCGATGAAAGTGGCAACCAGCGTGGAGGTAACGAAAGTGGCAATCGCGGCGCTCGCAGGCGTGGTGGCGGCGGTAGGGGGAACAGCACCGGCAGGGGAGGGCTAGGATGGGGTCGTGGCGGAGGAGGCCGAGGCGCTTTACGCTTCGATCAAATGAGGCCAGATATGCGTGGGTCGCCACCATTTCCACCTTTTAACGGTGAAATCCCATCATGGGGTGCTGATTGGCGCGAGCGATGGATCGAACACTGGTCGCATTGGGAAGACTGGCGGTGGCCGAATATGATGGTTCAAAAGAGACGAGGTAGAGATCGACGAGGAATGCGTCGACGAAACAGCTTTGATGACGTATATGCTGTCGCTGTCCCAGTTGCGGCAACTCTTTCTGATGCTGAAGACGGAATTCTCAAGAAGGAACCGGCGCACAAAAGTATGTATGAGGCGCTAGACTTAACTCCGTCTGCACCACCCCTCCTCCCCTCCCAGCGTCCACGTGGGGGAAGTTATGATGCACGCTGGGAGCGAGCAACCCTACCAGGCAGTCGTGATGAAGAAGACAGTTATGGTCGCCACCACCATGATGCGATGCACAAGAGCTGGTCTGAACCTGTTGGTCGTCGCTCTCTCCGGGGATATTGGCAGAGAGGTGAAGCGATAGATGCCTTTGACTCAGATGATGACGATAGTGACGACGTTGATGGCACGACTCATCAGGCGAACAAGAGAGACAAGGCTGATGATATGCGAGGCCTGTTACAGGACCACTCTAACGTGCATCGACGTTTAAGTGAGCTGGAGGATTCGTATCATCCAGATGATTCATTTAGCGCTACTCGATGTGGTGAACGAGAAGTAGCCGGCGAAGCTGACTGGAATTCCGACGACTTGGAAGATTTGGCAATGCCGAAGGCTGGTAAATTCCGCCAAAAGCATGCTGAGTGGAAGCAGAAGCGCTATGAAAGGAAGATGCACAAATATGAATTGAAGCTTCGCTCCACACGAGAAAAAAGTGGTAAACGGCGTGAGGAAGGTGGTGATCGCCAAGAAAGGTACATTGACGCAAGAGAACGCGATCGATATGCTAGAGAAATTGAGCACGCGGCTGCTGATGCTTTTCGCGCACCGGGGACAAAGCAAGACACAGTCCAGATGAGATTGCCGTCGTCAGGAGATGCAAAAGCAAGTGTCCCTCGCCACACAACGCCAGCAACGCCTCCCATTCCAGCTGCTTATCCACTACCTCCTACCCCATCAGGACCTCCAGCGCCACCTGCTGCGTCAGCTCGCACAAGACGCGCGCCACTTCCAAGCTCTGGTGGGGATCCTAGGAAACGAGCGCTGTCCTCTCGCGTTCGAGGCCGACCAAGTATTCTGTCAGACCACCAAGTAAGCGATGTTTCTGAACAACAGGACAGGGTGGAACATGATGAGCGAGAGGATAAGCGGTCGGTGAGTATCGCACAGGTTTCTCAGGCTGGATCCGCGCACGATATCAGCGACCGTGAGATTCTTGAGACCCTAGGCCGCTACGGAAATATTGCGCGTTCCTACGAAGATGACGACGTGACAAATATGCGAGCATATGCGCCGCTCAGTTATACGGAAAGCCCGCCCCAGTACATCACTGCATTGGACCCAAGTCCAATCTATCGTGGTCCGTCGGAGCAACCAGATTACGATAGCTTTTCGCCGATGAACTCACCCAGGAGCAGTGGAGCAGGGCATGACTCTTTTGGGGACGGTCAATACGACTTGTTATCTCCGACGAACAGCATCCATGATGCCGAATTTCCAACTGACAAGTTCCAGCAGGTGTACCGTTCTATCCAAATGGCCGCTGTACCGGAGCCTCGCCACTCGGCATCAACAGTAGCGGCGGAGGAAGGTGGCTTGGACGCGGTGCCAGAGTTCAAAGGCGTACCTGGGCGTCGGGATCGCGTGAACTTCAGTGCTTTTGCCCCACCGAGCGTGTGCCCGTCGCCGAAGCCGTTCCAGTTCACAGTCTGGGCGTTTCTTCTGAATCAGCGATCAGAGATGCAAGAGATAGCCAAGAGCGACCACCCTGAGTCCCGGAAACTCTCGCTTGAAACCAAACTAAATGTTCGTCGTGGTGCTCTTGTGCACGTGACACTTGAAGTACCTAATGGTTTTGAAGTGCGAAATGGTGCGACACAAGGTTTTGCATGGGAAGGAGAAATCTCAAGCGTAGACTACGACGTGGTATGCACGGAAGGCGCCGCTTTTGGGCGTGTATTGTTCAAGGCCCGCATTACGGTCGGTTCTTCTGTCGCCGTGCTGAATTCCTTTGTGCTGGTTAGTTCACGTGCGATGGATCCTAGCGAATTGGAAGCCGACGTGCTGGAGGGCTGGATGGATGTGATGGAACAGACCTACCGTGAGATTCCGTTCCGGTCACTGGAGATGAAGGAGCTTGTAGGACAAGGATACTTTGGCGACGCGTACCGCGCGTCGCTGGATGGCCACGATGTGGTGGTGAAAACCATTCGAGCTAGCGAGTTTGGTGAAACAACCTCCCAGATTGTGCGTGAGTTCCAGCACGAGGCCGCGATGCTGAATATGTTTGGTCATCACCCGTGCATCGTGCCCTTTGTGGGTGCAGCGACAGACACGAAGTTCCCGCTGGCACTAGTGACCAAGTATCTTCCGTACGGTAGTCTGGAAGACAACTTGCGAGGCACTTCTTCATTATCTGTTGATGAACGCACTGGAATGCTGAAGGATGCTGCTGCTGGATTGCTCAATGTTCACGAAGGTGGCTTCATCCACCGCGATCTCGCTGCTCGCAACTGTCTGGTGGACCAAGGCAACCATGTGCGCATCTGTGACTTTGGTCTTTGTCGCCGCGTGCGATCCGCGACGGCTGGGATGCTTATGAAGGATGCAGTGGGACCTGTCAAGTACATGGCACCGGAGTCATTGCAACCGCCGCACGCGTTCTCGTTCGATTCGGATGTCTATATGTTCGGCGTGTTGATGTGGGAAACGTACACGAGTACGCAACCGTTTGCGTCGCTAACTCCAGTCGAGGCCATGATGCACGTCCTGCGCGGCGAACGACTTCCCGTCCCGAAGGAGCTCCCAGCATCTCTCCAGATGCTGATGCAGAACTGCTTCCATGACTCGCCCGCCGAACGTCCGTCCATGCAGGAAGTGCTTACTGCGTTAGACGACTCGTTGGTCTCAAGTCAACGTGCATCAGCAACGATCGCTGCTAGAACCGCTGTAGCTACAGCCACCGCCGCTGCTGCCACCTCCACGGTGATGGCCAAGTCTGTCGCTTCGCGGACAAATCTGCGCAGGGAGCAAGATCGATCCATTTGGGTATAACGAGAGTTAGCAAAGTCCTCAATGTTAGTTTTACAACGCTGTGTAATAATGGACAAACGATTATTGTCTTGGGATCTCTACAGGAAAGTTGTTCTCTCTCTCTCCAACGAGCAAAAGTTTGCGCGGTCATGGCGAACTGCGGTAATATTTGAAAACCATCACGCTTGATATCACCAGAGCCCAAACGCATCGTAGTGCACGAAGAAAGCAGCACCGAGACTGCTTCAACGGAGAACGTGTTCGTCTTGGTTTCATCGGGAATTGTGATGCCACCCATGTGAGCATAGCACTTCCGACGTCGTAGTATAGTGGGAAAAACACAGTGTATTATATCGACGTGTATTTCCGATGTTTTATCGCTCAAAGATGCAACGCGAACTACAGCACGATCAACTGATCGCACGTGGATGTCAGGTTGTGATGCCCCACTCGCCTCTTGCCTTGCTGGGCTCGACAGCATCGACTTTTCTCACCAGCATAAATAATGGTCTGGGCCAGGCGAGCGAGCACCACATCACCTGGATAACTTACGAACTTGGGTAGAAAGCGGAGTGGGTGAAGGGGCGCGAGCGACCTAAACCCTGCAGCACATGAGAGTGGATCCAGTCAGTCCAGTTCGTGCACCAGGTCCTCCGCCTTGCGGCCCTGCAGAACCGTGCGACCCTCGGCCACCTGGAAGTACACGTGTACGTGAAAGATATCGATGGACCTCTCCGGGTTGTCATCATAGTTCCACCGCAAGACGTGTGGCGCATTGGCGTCGATCCAGTTCTCCACGTACTGCTTCACCTGTTCGTGGTCCAGGTCCTTGACATGCCACAGCGTCCAGTGCTCGATGCCTGCAGGAGTGTTATAGGGAAACATATTGGGCTCCAGGAACGCAGTCCTACCCTTCAGAGTCGTGGCAAAGATGTGTTCCTCAGCAGACCCGTAGTTCTCGGCGATCTCGTCAAGGTGGTCCCACTTGCGCTCCTTGCACTCGTCGGTGCGGCTCCAGTACTCGATGTAGAGCGTACGACGGCTGCGGCGGTCGCTGCTACATACAACATCAGCAGCGATATCCACACATCCAGGAGCACAGCCATCATCAGCACAGCCATCACGAGGGACGGGAGACTCCTCCTCGCTCTCAATATCGGTAGGCAGGTAGTCACTGTCTGCTTCCGCGGGAGTCAGCTTCATCTCCTCCCTCTTGGTCTTCTTGGTCACTTGCTGCTGTCTCCCATCAGCCTCTTCGTCGGCTTTGCGCTTGAGCGACTGGGAGCTGCTCACAGGATGCGCAAGAGCCTCATTAATATCAACGGAACCCGATGCCGGGCGCAGGGCACGCATACCGTCCTTGGCATGAGCCCGTTCAACGTCGTCACCTAAATGCGTGTCTGCCTGTAAGAAAAATAAAAATAAATAAAATTTTAGAAACGACCATCACTCTCAAAAGACCCATAAAACCCATACGGTGGGGGGGGGTCGCACCTTGTCGCTGCTTGGCGTCGCCTTGTCCGTCGTGCTGCGGCTGAAATCCACGTCCGAGATGGACGACGGCGAGTTGCAGAACGTGCGCGGCGAGTCCACGCGCTTCTCGGGCTGGGCCGAAGCATCAGCGGTGGCTGCTGGGTGGCACGTCATCTTCTCTGTGTTGGGGTTGTTTCTAAACTTGCTTAGAGCGCACAGACACCTGTCTGTGGTCGATCTGTGTGCTGCGTGTGCTGGTATTAGCGGCGGGGTCTGCTCCTGATGCTGGGCCGTCCACGCTGAGCGAGTCTTGCGTCTCTCCTTCCGTTTTCAATACTGAGCGGGGAGAAATACAGGGGCCATTCGCGCAGAAAGGATTTGTATCGGCCCGATTTACTTGAGAAGAGTATGGATTTCAAGATGTCGCCCCTCCGTGGGAGAGCTCCTCCCCAGGTATACTGTTTCAGAAACCGGTATCATGTCGCTTGAAGGTATTGATTCATTCGTGCAACATTCCGCCGAGCTCAATACTGCTTTTGACTGGTGCGGACACTCGCCGCCATACAAAACCCTTTGGCGTCAAGCGAGCAATTGATCAAACATGGGCAAGCGCGCGCCCACCGCCCCCGTGTCCGAGGCGGAGAAGCTGCTGGCCGAGGAGGTGTTCCAGACCAAACCGCAGACGAAGAAGAACAAGCGCAAGCACGTGGCCAAGAACAAGAGCCACGAGGACCGGGCTCTCCAGCTCAAGGCGGCCTGGGTGGACGATGACGACGAGGACGTGGAGGTGAACCTGGAGGAGCAGCCGCAGCTGCGCAAGCTGCGCAAGACCGAGGAGGACACGGTCGTGGACGGCAAGGAGCTCAACCGCCGGCTCAAGACCCTGTGCGTGCACTTTTGGCTGCAATGTCTTAATGCAGGACGTGTGCTCATCATTATTGTTATTTGTTTTTTTATTTACTTGTTTATTGCAGCTACCAGTCGACACACGGCGCCGTGTCGTGGGCCGACCCGAAGAACTTCCTGGGTGAGCGCCAGGTGGACTCAGACGACAGCGACGATGAGGAGGAGGCCGAACTCATTCGCAGCACCGGCAAGATGATGGAGGACTCGGGCGAGCTCCTGCCGCAGGGATCGCTGGAGGTCGTCCGCATGAAGGACGCCAACCAGCACGCGCCGTCCAGTGCCGTGATCCAGTCGGTGCAGTTCCACCCGAACGGACAGCTCATGCTCACGGCGGGTCTGGACAAGACGCTACATCTCTTCCAGGTGGACGGCAGCAACAACGCCAATGTCGAGAACGTGTTTGTGCAGGATCTGCCCATATTGGACGCAAAGTTTACGCTGGGCGGAGACCGTGCAGTGCTGACCGGCCCGCGTCAGTACTTCTTCTCGTACGACATTGAGGCCGGTAAGATCACCAAGATCCCGGGCCTCTACGGACGCAAGGAGAGGAAGCGCGAAAAGTTCGTGGTCTCGGACAACGGCGAGACGATCGTGTTCCTGGGCAGCAATGGCTACATGGATGTCGTGTCTGCGAAGTCGTACGAGTCGATTGGCACCCTCAAGATGAATGGCAATGTCAACTCGGCGGTGTTCTGCGAGAACGACCGCTACTTGATCAGCACAGGCTCGGACGGACAGGTTTACAAGTGGGACATGCGCACCCGGCGGTGTGTGTTCGTTCACGACGATGAAGGCAGTCTAGGCAACCACGCTCTGGCCGCCAGCGGTAAATACTACGCCACAGGTTCGAAGAGCGGTGTGGTCAACATCTACGACAACGCCGGTCTGACCGCCAAGCCCAAGCCGCGCAAGGCGCTGATGCACCTTACCACTCAGGCCGACCACCTCAAGTTCAACGCGAATTCGGAGATCCTGGCGATGGCTTCTACTGACGCCAAGGACTCGCTGAAGATGGTGCACATGCCGTCTCTGACTGTTTTTGCCAACTGGCCAACGGCACACACGCCGCTGCACTACGTGTCGGCGATGGATTTCAGTCCCAACAGTGGCTACTTCGCGGTGGGTAATGCCCGCGGACGTGTGCTGTTGTACAGACTGACCCACTACAAGTCCACATAGAGAGGGAACTCAGTCAAACACAAGCGCACCGCAGTTCTCCAAATTGTTCTGAGGTTGCTGTTGGGGCGTTTTAGGACAGAGGCTTGCTATATAATAGAGATCGACTGCTCGTTGCATACTTCCTTATGCTCTTCTCATTTGTCCAGATCCTTGGGGTGGGTGATTGTACGTCAGGTTAAGCTTCTTGGCCGTAGTAATGAGCGAGTCTAGCGCTTTGTCAACTCCTAGTTCGGATCCATCTGCTTGGCATGTTAAAGTAGGCCAGCGTTAGGCAAACCTGTTTGAAAGGAGCTTGATGGAGGTGTAGATGTACTACGTACATGGTCGTCTGTCCCACGTGGTCGAGACTTGGTGACTCAGTTCCGTGAGAGCGTCATCGACACCTCGATGACCTTCAATGGAACACGTCAAACGTCAGATACAAGATTTTCAGTAATCTGAAGCAGGCAGCGTCTACCATTGTGCTTTGAAATTCCGCTCTTATTACTGATTCGGAGGCGAGTTGGCGAAGCTGGCGAGTCTTTTCGTGACGGTAGCGGACGCCGGGGACGTTGACGTTGCTGTAAGCAGTGAAGTAAGTAAGAAAAGGCTCGTAAAACTGCATGCATCAACATTTTCAACTTACCAAGTAAGCTTGAGTTGGTTGTTGAGAGTGCGCAGGGTAGATCTCGGAGTCATCGTGCGATGTCAACGGATGCTCTAGCTGGTAACGAAGAGCATTGACCGCCATTTGTGTGTTCATTGCTGGAAGGTCCTGTGATTCAAGAACCGTCAAGAGGTGATTTTGTCAGTACAGATCTTGGATACCGTGCAAAAGAGAACTTTTACGTACTCTCGAGTCTGCCGCTAGAGACCGCGTGATCATGCAAGCTGGAACAGCCGGAAGCTATTCAAGTTCATTAGCAAACCAGTCGCACACACTTGTAGTGGAAAGTCTCACCTCATTTGACGATCCAGCGCCCGTCAGAACATCTTCAATGCCCACACCGGTCAGGAACGTAGAGTCATTCGGGTTATATTTCAGCTCTGCAATAAACGTAAGAACGAATCAGAAAGGTTAGAGCTGTCAAGAATGATGCGCGGTCTTCGACTTGATAATACGTACGCCTTCTCATAGGTGTTGCTGGTGTATCGGACTGAACCACCGCCAATGCAAACAAGTGGAATTGGTGTAAGCTCGATATCAGTCCAAAGATACCAGCCAAACGAGGTTACGTACCTGTCGCTTTGAGAGTAGTTCTCTGTCGGTGATGGTGTCTGGATTAGGTGCCTGTAAAAACTCGGTCGCTCGAGTGCGAAACGGGGACTGGAGCACCACCTCGTTCGGAATCATTTTGTAAATCTCGACGTGCTCGTAACAGGTCATTGAGGTAAGCTTTTTCTTCTTTGTCGCGGGGTATGCGACCATGATGGCCATCGCAATTTGGTCTGCTGTTCTTTCATTCAAGATGGCTGTCAGGCTCGGTACGGGATCGTAAGCCAGCTTGGTGGGGTCGTACGAGGTCACAGCAGCATGTGCTAGAGGATTGCCGTACAAAATCAGTTTCCGCAAGCTACGAAGCTCACTCGTGTGAACAACTGCCTCTTCGTCAGTGATCATATTGTGTGCGAGATTGAGATAGATGAGATTGTAGAACCCAGCCCCGCGTTTCTCCTCTAACGTCAACGCAGACTATTGTAGGCAAGAGTACAAAGTCAGACACCGGCCTAGGGCTTGTCAGACGCGTGAGCAACGCACCTCAGGAAATCCAGTGATCTTGTTGTAGCTTAGATTCAAGTTCCGCAGGCGAGGCATGATGGTGAGGAAGGAAAATACTTCCTGCCCGGATATCTTGTTGCTTTCCAGCGACAGCGTCTCCAGGCGAGAAAAGCGATCCATAATTGGCGGCAGTGATCGAATGCGGTTGCTCCCCAGGTAAAGCTCACGGATACGTAGCAGACCTGACAGCTCCTCTAGATCTTTCGCTCCAAGACAGTTGAAGGACAAGTTCAGCACCTACCACAGGCAAAGATTAGACACCTACAGCAAGCCAAACTATCAGCGAACGACAGCATTTTTTTTCTACCTCAAGGTTCTGGAAACCGTTGCTACGAGTGACTTCCTCCAGCGCGTTGCACTGGAAATCCAACTCGATCAGCGCTGGCAGACATCCAAACGGTTCTAAAGGTGCCTGTACAAAATGTTCGCATGATGATTAGTTTCGTACATTTGAGCTGTGCAAGTCTCTCAAAAGTTTCATCGAGCACTCGAACCTCGTTGTCGCTCATGTCTAAGCGTGTCAAGTTGGTAAAAAAGAGCAGGTCCTCAGCCACGACGTCCATGATATGCATATCGCTCAGGACTGCCTGGACGACTTCGTCGGGAAACTCCACTGCATGGTACACACAAACCAAACGTATTACGCAACTCGCGATCAGCACTGGCAAAACAAATCGAAAGAGACGACAAAGCAGCTTAGCGAGCACCCCGCAACCAACCTCGACACAAGTCCAAGAGCAGGAAGCCGTCCAGTGTTCGTGGCGAATCATTAGGCATTGCTCGCTTTCTAGTCGAGCTTCGAGGATGCTGATTGCTGCTACCACTCATTGCGGGGGGAGATGGCGACTCGACGGGTGACGGAACGTTGCCTCTTGCAACAGTTTGCCCTAATTGTACCAGCGTCGCGTTTGCTGCCGGTTTTTTCAAAGCCTTGTCGATCTTCCGGCGTCTGGCACTGTTGGCAACTGGAACAGGGGGCCGAGTGTCCCCGGTCGGCGAAATCATCTAACTCCGAAAGACCCGTGAGTTCTCGCCGTACAACACAGCGCGTACGTAAAGGTAACAATGGAGTCGACGACACCTTGAGGCGGTTTTCGGCGTCCATCCTAAAATTACTCGTTAGAAGACAGACGATCACTTGGTCGGATAAAACGCCAGCACCTGATCAAATCTTCACAACACACCCCACCTCTGGATTAAAATGAATGCATTCACCCCTTGTCCTTAGTTACACGCAGGAAAAAAAAGAGTTGTGTCGTACAGAGTGACCAGCGCCAGCCCAGCCCAGAGCTCCCGCCATTTTCCCCTCGGTAGATGTCCACCATGACCCTCAGCCTACAAGTGCGACGAGAGCACTAAAAAAAACTATCTCACTCCCTGACGGTCCGACAAGACCGAGACGCAGCTTTTTCTGTGAGTGTGTAGGTAGGTAGGTAGGTACCTAAGCAAACTTGGAGATGACCCTCCAGATGATCACCACGATGAGGCCCAGGATGATAAGGTACAGGAACACAATCTGCGACGCCATCTTGCACTTGAGTTTCTTTAGGTGCATGCCGGCCTCTGCTGTGTCCTCGCGCGTCTCGTCCACCTGCAAAGGCAAGTAAAACCCCAGCAAATTAGCACTGCAAACCTCCCTTTTGTCCGTCCTCATGAGGCAAAAAAAAAAAAAACACCGCAGGGAACGTACGTTCGTGCGGACGTTGATGAGCTGCTCGCGCTGGTTCGCGAGGTTGCTGTTGATGTTCTGCGCCGTGGCCTCCGTCTGCGCGATGATGCCCTGCGCGTCGTTCAGGTGGTCGTCCATGCGGTTTGTACGCTGCTCGTAGCGCGCCACGTTGTTCTGCGGGGCGGCGGCCTTCTGGCGCTGCTGGCTGCCGTCCATGAGCTTGGAGCGCTCGAGGTTGGCCTTGAGCTTGTCCAGCTGCGACTTGAAGGTGCGCAGTTGCTGGTGCATCCGCCGGCGGTCCTGCGAGTCCCCGGCGCGCGACTCGCTCTCCAGGATGCGCATGTAGCGCTCGGCCTCCGAGATGTTGCCCTGCGCGCGCTCCGACAGGTCCGTGCGCTCGCGCTGGTCGCACGCCTTGGGTATGGCGCGGATGTCGCCCATGGCGTCGTCGCGGCACTGCTCGAAGTCCTCGCTGTAGCCCATGAAAGCCTCCGTCATGGTCGCGCGCGGGGGAGGCAGGAAGGCTTTGTGAAGTGGGCTCGAAGGGCTTTCTCGCTTGTTGTTGCTGTAAAGGGCCTAGTTGACGCCGATACAAAAAGGAAGTCAGTCACAACCCAACACAAGGAGCGAGCAAGGGATCTGCGACACCACACCAGACTTACACGAGTCTTGGCCTCTCCCAAGGTGGGTACATGGTACCAAAGCGACAGCTGCTTCAGATGTAGCCATGTAGCCACTGAAGAAATCTTGTTGGTGAACTCTTACTTGCTTGCTGCTACATGTACATGTAGTAGCCGCCTACATGGCCACGGGGTGGAGGCTGCATTCACGGGTATCCTGAGCAAGCACTTGGACGATCTCGACGCAACCTGCTGCTGCGGTTGAGCGCTTCGCCATGCCCACGACGCAGATGGGGGCTTTACCTGCCAGTAGCTTCACCGCAGCGACGGACTTGTTCGTGACGGCTCTCAGCAACGCTCGACCAATACCACACGCAGGGCTACCGACATCGTTGTGCAACCGGTGTGCGATGTCACAACTCGCTTCAAAGCACATGGCACTTGGCTCGTACGCTTCCATCGCCATCTCTAGCATTGGGAACCATCCGGGACGGAGACCTGGGGTGTCTGCTGCAAGCTCGAACCATTCGGGACGGAGACCTGGGATTTCTGCTGCAAGCTCGAACCATTCGGGACGGAGCGCTGCTGTTTCTGCTACAAGCCCGATCTGCTCCTGGCCGCACCTTTGGAGCAAAACCTGCAACACACTCGAGTGACCTCTCTCTGCAGCAGCGACCAACGGCCTTAGAGCGGCTCTGAGACTCACTCCTGTCGACCCGTACGGAAGTCCAAGCTGTATTTGTACTCGATCGTCGAGCGATAGAAGAGCATTATCCGCGGTAGCAAATGCTCTCATGTACTCGAAATCGATGTCGTCCTGCTCGATTTGGAGGATAAACTCGACAACGTCTGCATGCCCGTTTGCTCCAGCCTTGAACAGGGCTTCGCTGACCAGTTCACTGTCTGACATCAGACCTGCAGGCAACGCTCGCATGACGTTCAGGAATCCACTTGTTGTTCCTGTGATGAAAGCCCTCTGCTGTGCTTCTTCATCGCATCTGCTGCGAAGGGTCTTCACAACCTCCGCATGGCCGTTAGCCGCGGCAGCCTCCAACGCATCGTCAGGGCGGCATCGATTCAAGCACTTCTTGCACAGCAGCCTAACCACCTTGAGATGCCCATTCCTCGCCGCTCCGGTTAAAGCTCGCGCTGATAAATGTGCGGAATTGCCTTCAGGTGCGCGGGGAGCGCTGCACTCACGCATAGCAACGGGGTCTGCATCTTGAGCTGCAACGCGAAAAATAAAAACGAGAGTGAGGCGATTGAGATGCAAAGACCACTGACAGAGCACAAAGGTGAAAGATGTAGACCCATTTGTTTGCATGATAATTTTTTGAAAGTAACTTTGCAATGAAATTGCTGTGTGCTTGCTATCAAGTTCGCCACCACCTCAATGCAAATTCCGACTGAGAGCCGCACAACACAATTTGAACATTCAGCTACGCCCTGGCGTCGCACACGAACAAACCTCATCTGCCCACCGCAGATCCATCGCAGCTGATCGCTTGGTCCAACACGCTTAGTCTAGGCCAAGCACGTTCTCCAGCACGATTACCATGAAGATGGAGAGCGGGTACAAGCACAGCACGATCAGTCCGTCAAGCAGGCGCTGGGTCTTCTTCATGGCGATGTAGCCGATGGCAAGTTCCACGAACAGGATCGAGAACGTCTCGGCAGAGAACTCCCAGACCAGGCCGCCGCTCTTAAACGACATGAGCGCCGCGAAGATGCCCAGGCAAAACGTGTTGTTCATGCAGGCCGCACCAAGAAGAGCAGCCACCGAGATGGAGATGGTCTTGGACGTCTTCTTCTGCGCGTAGTTGTACGCAGCAATGAGCTCACTGGCGTTCGAAGCCAGCGGAGCCACCACGAACGACACGTAGAACGCCGGGATGCCCGTGCGCGCGCCAACCTCCGACAGCACATCGACCATCGGATCCGAGAACAACAGCACGAGAGCCGTGCCCAGGGACATCATGTACGCCGACCGGATCTTGATCTTCTTCTGCTGCTCAGCGATCGAAAGGTGAGCAAGGTCTTCCGGGACTTCCTCCTCCTCCTCCTCCTCCTCACCCTCGGCAGCAGGGATGGCCATCGAGTACTGCTGCTC
Source organism: Phytophthora pseudosyringae (assembly GCA_019155715.1). Classification (NCBI taxonomy): domain Eukaryota; phylum Oomycota; class Peronosporomycetes; order Peronosporales; family Peronosporaceae; genus Phytophthora; species Phytophthora pseudosyringae. The sequence continues at coordinate 29,599 of JAGDFM010000346.1, forward strand.
CACCACCACGCGCTGCATCGAGACCGACGAGCGGCCCTCCACCTCGTTCTCGTACTTGGCCAGCAGGTAGCGGAGAGTGGCCTCTACGAGCTCGTTGAACTCGATGAAGCCGCTCTTGTCCTTGTCGGCGGCCACCATCCACTTCTGAGCCTCTTCGCGCGAGACACTCTCACCGAGGTCCTTGAAGAACGCCTGCAGCTCGTCAGCGTCCATGCGGTGGTCGCGGTTCTTGTCATAGGCGTGGAAGAATGGGCGGATGACGTCGGCCACGCGGTCGAACTGCTCGCGCGTGGCGTTGAGCGGGGTCGAGCTGGTGGGCGATTCCTTCTTGAGGAGCGCCACCTCCTTGGCCAGGATACCGGACAGACTGATCTCTCCGTCGCGAATGGCAGCCACACGGACCTCGTCGATGACGTCCTCCTTGACCTCCGACGAGCGCTTCACGTTCCAGTAGAGGTAGAGCACGAAGGAGACCATGGACACGACGAAGGCGACGATGGCGAAAGGCTTCTCCGCCTTAGCCACCTGGGTGTTGTCGGCCTTGGCGTCCTCCGAGGCCGTGCCCGTGTAGAACAGCGCCGGCACCTGCAGGATCAGGTAGATCATGCCCGTGAAGATCATGGTCCTGGCCGTGGCCGGGATCTCGTCGAAGAGCACGACGCCCGTCTTGGTGAGGTCACTGTTCCCGGGCGGCATGAGCTTGGCCCAGTGCTGGTCGCCCTTGGGGCGCACGTAGTTGCCGCGGCCGTTCTCGTCGATGTTGACGCGGCCGGCGTAGATGCTGAGCGCCCACGGGATCGTGAGCAGCATGATGGTGGAGCCGGCGAGCGCGCCCACGCCCACGGAGACCTGCTGCTGCGCGTCCGGGCCCATGCCGGAGAAGAGCACGATGGCGCCGTCGGGCACGGCGCCCAGCACGGGCAGCACGACGCTGCCCACGATGCCCGCCATGGACGGCACGAGCAGCAGCAGCTCGCTGCCGTCCGAGATGAGGTTGCTCGCGTTGAAGAGCACGAAGCCGTAGACGGCGCCCAGGAAGAGCACCTGGATGAGGCCGGAGCCGTCGTCCGGCAGGTCCTTGGGGTCGATGAAGAAGCCCGTCATGGCTGGCGTTCCCTTGGCTCTTTGCTTGGTGCTGAAGCTTGTCGTGTCAGCGCGCGTTTTCCCAAGTGAGCCTAGGATCGCATGACGGCTCTGTTCAAGCAACCTGTGTTGTGAGCGCGATAGAGTCGCCAAGTGAACCACTCTGAAAGGGCAACGTGGGCAGGCTTCCCCGTTTTTACCGATTGCTCGAAATCATTTTCGACTAGGGGGCGTATCCTTGAAGTGCTAAAGTCCTGGATCCTTGTCGTACTTTGGCATACTTTGGCATTGCCAAGTTGGCAATGGCAGCACTTGCGCCAACGCACCAGAGCAGCTAGCTGGATGCACGAAGCTCTCGGCGAAGCAGACGGCGTTGTAGTCGCCAGCAGTGCTGGCAAGGACGACTGGAAGCGAAGCCTTCTCCACTGTCTGCACTTTTTGCGCGGTCTCGTTGGATTTTTCGCATCCTTCAGCCGGCGCTTGATGGGAAACGCAGGCACGGCCAGCGCATTTGCCGGAGCCGATATTTGGCGCACGGCGACACTATAATACCCAAGCAGTGGAAGCCCAGGCATCGTGTGGCGCTTGATGTCAATTCGATTCGGAGCTGGATCCGCCCAGGTTTGTATAAAAATCAGTGCAGCATCTCGGTGGCTGACGCCACTCACTTCAACATGCGCGATGGAAGCAAGGAGCGGAGACCTGGTCCGACTGATTACCTTGGCGAGCTGTCTGTCTCATTCCAAGTTGGTGTATTCTCGGCTGCAGACCAACACACGCTGCCGACCCAGGCTAGCTGGCTGGCTGGAGGTTCACAAACCGAGCTCCCCAGGCAACACTTTCGTACTGGTATGTGATATCCCTACGTGTTTCTATCTGACAGCTGGCTGTCGACGGAATTTCCACCTGAGAGCAGAAGAGCATCTCTCGGCGAGAGGTGAAGCTTACGCGGGCGCCTCCGGGACGCTCACCGCGGAGCTAGCGCAGCACGAGCCGACGCGGGGCGAGGACCAGGTAGTGCTGCCCCGAACGGCTACCTGATCCGTTGTCCAGCTGCAGACTGAGCGAGCGTAGCGGTCGCGTTGCCTTAGACACCAGAATCAAGATGTATCGGATATCCTGGACACGGTTTGACGATAAAATTCGCGATCTGGCTCAGTGTAGAAATGGAGAGTCTCTGGCGTGGCTTCGTGAGGTGCTGGATCTGTCAGTCACCGTTTACAATATACACGCCCTAAGTCGGTACAAGCACCATCGGGACGCCGTGACTCGCCTCCAATTCCGTGGTCCAGTCTTCGAGCTCGAAGTACGCTTCATGCGGGTTGGTGTTTGACTAACAAAAGCTCGTTGTATAATAGAAGATAGTGCTGTGTCATATACGCACCCGATTACGGACATCGCGACGACATTGTAACGTGCTCGGCGCGGGTCTTCAGGTATGCGATCGAGGTCTTGTTTGGTTAGTGAAAAGGCTTCCACGCTGTGTCAGCCTGCCAGAAGAACGGTTCTTCGGAGGTGATGCGGTAGGGATACCATAGTACGATATTATTCCTGCGCGGATATGAGATAAGATTGTGCCAGGATGGAGAGGTCGAGCCAGATTTGCCAGGCATCTCGCTCGTTGTAAATAGCTTTGAGAAAGACTCAGCGCAATGCCCTGAAGGTAACCAATAATGATCAGAAATCAGCTGCAATACAAACGCAGCGCCTTCCCCCTTTTCGTGTCGAGGGAGAAACGCAGTGACAGGGAATTTTTGTTTGAGTGGCAACTCGTCTGCCTTCTACAGTAATTTGACGCTGATGAAGGTATGCGTGTAATATCACCATGACCGTCATTCGAAGCGCTTGGTAGCGGACATCAGTTTAAACTCCCAATATGTGTTAGAGCGGAATTACTGTGTGTACATATGCCACACTTTCCTCTTTGGTCAAACTGCCTTCGATTTAAATTAGTCCAGTGCTTCCACCTCTTTGACTCAGCCAATCGTCGTTCAAACTTCCCCCATCCTATATCACTAAAAAGGTGGAGCGAAGCCAAGATGCAGATCCGCCTCATCTTCACAGCCCGAACTTCATACAGCCACTCTCCTTATGCTGATCTCCACAGCCCACACTGCAGTATCTTGATCCACAACGTCGACAATTGTAGTTGGCAAAGAACCCACACGCGCAGCAGAACCTTCGCGCTGGATGTGTCGGAGGCCCCGCCGCTGCCGCCAAGTAATTTGGCCCCTCTGCGTTCTCCCCATTACCCAGTTCCTCGAACACCAACTGAGCCAGACTCTTGACCTTCCACTTCTTCTTGCTTGACACGGCAATTTTCCTCTTCTTCCTGGTAGGTTCTCTGCTAGCTGAAGTCGCAACTGTTCCTCCTTCCTCCTCATCCACGTAAGCTTCGTCTCCATCCTGTGTTCCGTCGCCATCGTTCGCGTCTTCACCGAAATTATCGGCTTCCAGTGCGTCCAGCCGAGCGTTGCGCACTTCGTTGCGGGTGTCATCGTCCACACGTCTCATTCCCGCGCTCAGCTTGTGTGTTCGCCCTGTATTTCAATGACAATTATTAAGATGTTTGGCATATATTGCGGGGGCTCTAGTGAACGCTAGAAGCCTGGAGCGACGAGAAAAATAGCGGCATTGTACCCGAGAGACGCTTCTTCGCGGCGGTGTGTCGGCCACTGGCCGCGGAGGCCCGCACCGTCGTCGCCAGGATGGTCTCATTCCACCGCTTTTTGCCGTCGTACGCTTTGCCCATTTTCACTTCGTGGCAAAACTTTTGTTGTTTTGTAGGCATACAAAAATCAAGCTAAATTGTCATCAATATGTTTTGTTCTATTGGACTCAAACGCTCACTTCACTACCATCTAACCAATCGTCCGCTTTAGCGTTGGCGTTGGTACTTTTTCCATCTTCTCTTCGCAAATTCCACACGTTTGCCATTTTTTGTCATCTCACTTCACGACGAGATGGAGATAGCGCCGCCCATAGGCCGTTGCTCGTCAACTGTGCTCGATCGACCAGTTGCAACCGAAGACATGGACCCTCGGCCGATACTCTCGGTCTTGAATTCAGACTCGTCCACCAGACTGTCCAGTCCGTGCGTGCTGTTCTCCAGGTCACTCGAAAGCTTGTCAAAGAACGAGAACGAGCTCTTCCGGAAATGCATCGACTTGCCACTTCGGTTGCTGGTGTGGTCACCGAACCGAGACGAGTCGCTGGAACTCTCGCTCATGCGAGCAGGACTGCGGGGAATGCTGCCAGCGATACTGCTCGCGTCGCTTGCCTTCCGGTGCATGTACTGCAAAACGTTCGCTCGCTCTCGTATCGCTTGAGAACAGTCGCGCTTGGGGTTGCGTGGACGCTTTTGCTGAGCGTAGGTGTCGTCCACGGGAACTGACACGATTCGGCGTATCTGAGGTTGAGCACATGCACTAGGCGCTTCAACTGCAAAGTCCACCGAGCTCGATCGGCAGTGAACCGGCGAGTAGAGCAGCTCATGCGCCAGTGGCTTCTCCAGTAGTGCTAACGTAGGGCTCTGTCCTTGCTCTTCTTGCTTCGAGTTCTTCTCGTCGACAGAGGGGTTTGAGCTCGTTTCGTATTGGATTTCTTCTTGCGGGTCCAGAGTAAAGGAGGCCGTGTTGACATACGAGTTGGTGCTCCTCGACAACGTGCTTTGGTCACTAAACCCACGAGACGTGCGTCCACTTCCACTCCGACCGAGCTTTCGTACTTCATCAAAATCTGGCTTTTGCGGAACTCCATCGACGTCGCGCTTGAAAGGGTGTTGTGGCAGCATTGGGACTTGCTCAGTCTCGCGACGTGTCTTTTCAATCGTGCTTTGATGCTGGCGCTGGCCCGCGATACCCGCGGGGGACCTGAATGGGTCCGAGTAGGAGCGCGATAGAGAAGGCTCTTCCAGCATTGCAATGCTCTCCGTAGGCGGATGCTGGTGCTCGTTAGACCTCCTTCGGTGGCCCAATGAAAACGCTTCAATACTTTGCGAATTCTTCGGCTGGGGACAAAGCGGCACCGGAGAGGAATCAATAGTACCGCGCAACCACGGGGTGCCTGAGTCTGCCCCATTCCTCGAGACAGGGAACAAGCTTTCAGAGCGCTGGTTGCGACGTAGTCGCTTCTCCGCTTTCTTTTTCTCCTTCTGTGTTTTCATGTCCTTGTGCCATTCCTCGAAGCGCTGAATCCATGCCAGCGGCGAGCGTCCAATCTGCTGGGAATCCTCATCGTTATCTTTAACCGATCGGCCGTTGGGGGTGCTATTGGCACTGGTGCTTTGAATCTTCCTTGCTTGTATGAAAGCCGAGCTCTTGCTTCGACGGTCACGCGTCAGCCCAGGACCACGCTCAATCGCATCCGAACCGTTCGGACTCTTGCGGTGGCCTACCAAGTTTGTGTCAGACTTCATGCGGCGGCCTTCCTTTTCTTTTGTACTGCTAACAGCAAAGCCATCCGTAGAAATTCGACGAACATTTCGCGCACCCCACTGACGATAACTGTCTGCTGAGCCCCAGTAGTCTTCCTTAACCTGCACAGATCATAGGTAAATCGTAAGACTATTGCCCACCGAAGCTGAACAACCAACAAATGTAGCACATACATGGAGTTGCATTCCATCGTAGTACTCCGCGACATTGGGGTGGTCCCGCCGAATGGACAGCGTGTATTCATCTGTGAGATGTCGATCGAAAGTTCTATATAGGCACACAAACTCTATTAACCAACATCCACCCCATTGCAAATATTTTCGCTTGGTTTGCATACCGTGCTAGTCGAGGAGGAATCTTGTCCATGTGCCGGAAAATGCCTTGCTTCTTACGGCCAAATATCCGTAATCTTGGCTCCGACCTGGACTCTGAGCTTCGTCTTCCTGTGGTTGAGCTTCGCGCATCATCGGCTTCAACGGTGGACGCGACAATACCCGATGCCAACTGCAGACGGTGGTGAGCTCGAAAATCTTCGATTCGGCCACGAATCACGCAATCCTGCTTTCTAGAGATTTTCAGTAATGCCAGGGCATCGAGTGCACCTCGACCAAGCTGCGCGCATAACATACCATGATCACATCAACGTCAGTAAAAAAAACTCTCGTAGGGCGCGTCAGGACATTGTGAGCGTACCTCATTCAGGTGCTTCAGCATGTCTCCATAGGTATTACACGCAAGCAACTCCGTTTTTGCCTGCTGAAGTAGTGCCAGTGCTACCCTGAAGAGAACCTTCTCAAACACAATAATGTACAGTCAGATGATGTATACGGACCGCTTACGCACAATGAATGTATGCATGAGTTTACCTCATCGCCTTGAAGGAAAATGGCATCCCAGATTTGGAACGTGACTTCTCTTTCGCAGGGACTAGCGAAGAGGGTCAAGAACCACTCTGTGCATGCAAGTGAGAGCTCCATTCCCGAACCCCCAAGCTCTGTTAGGTGTTCAGAAACCTCCGGGTACTGCAGACGCACGAGGTCTGCAAATACGTGTTGATCCACAGCCAGCCCCAGCTACAATCACGAACGAAATAGAGCACAGTAACTGTTAGCACGGGAGAAATCTATACTAACTAGGCGAAACACTCACCATCGTCGTGTAATAATCGTCGGGGACAAGCCGAACAATCGCAATGAGCAAGTAGAATGCTTCTTCTTCGTCCAAATGCTGCAGGCTTCGAGCGACAATATAATTCAGGCCCTGGCAATATCCTAGACCCGGATTATAGAATGAGTACGCGACTAAAACCCGTCGCAGCATCCTCGACTTCTCCTCGGTCCACAGCTCTTTGTCCTCATCAGCAACAGTGCGGTGGAGATCGACATCAATCTGCCGCGTAGCCTCGGTGCTCTCCGCCTCGGATGCTAGCAGTCGCTCGTATTGGCCCTTGTTTTTCCTCATTACCAGTTGAGCGCCCGACGCCAGCATCCAGAGTTTTCCATGCAGATCCTCTGGTACTGCTCCAAATTCGCGATCGTCGCGTATTAATATTGCGCGAATACGCTCTTCCGTGCGCCAAATGCCGTGAGCGAGCGGGCCCAGCCCATCAGACGCGGAGGAATCGCCAGCGAGATCTCGTTCCTCCTTCCGCTGCTGCTGGTGCTCGTATTCAAACAATAATCGCTGCCACCGGGATTGCTGAAGCATGTAGATAGCTTCAGGAGACTCAAGGTCCAGATCATCCGAATCCAGATCCTCGTCGTCCACGAAGACGCCGTGCTCGGACATCGGGGACCAGTCCTGCAGTGGTTCATTCGCCGTGAACGAACGACGCCACGATCACAATTGAGTGTCAGAGATACGATGACGGCCATGCTAAGTCCATCACAAGCACACACAATAAAAAAGACACAAGCATACCGGCGCGTTGATCATGGAGCTGCGCTCATCGATCGAGCGGCGGTTCGACAGCGAGACCGCCACCGACTGCAACGCCAGGATGTTGCTGTACACTGTCACCGACAAAGACCGCCAAGTCAGCACCGGCAAAGCTACCACCTCGCTGTTCTTCTCTCCCAAACGCAGCACCCACCTTTCTCCATGTCCTGGCGCTGAAGCAGATCGTCCGGCTGGAAGAGATCTTGATGCGCGACTCCAAGCACCTCGCAGGCTCTGGTCATTGTGGAAAGTGACGATCGCCGCCGCGAGAGAAATGGAGCCACACCGGAGGCAGCAGGAACAACAACAACAACACCAACAATGACGACGTTAGTGCACTCAATTCAGCCACCCGGCCCGACGACTAGACAACTAACGGCTCCATTCACCCCGCCCCACCCCATCGCGGAGCGTCCAGTCCAGAAGAGAGCGAAGAAGAGAAGACACGCACGCACCTAAGATACTCCAGCACGTTGCTCAGCGCGTCCATGCCGTCGGCCTCGGCACGCGCGGGGCTGATCTGGCTCTTCATGCCTAGCGCCTTGTAGAGCTTGTTGACCAGGTCGCAGAGCAGCTCGCCCGAGTGCAGCGCCGCCGGGAGGCCGTCCAGGAACTTGTCGCCCAGCACCATCTCCATCCAGCGGCGCACGATCTCGCCGTCCTTGCTCACGTTGCGCGTGGGCGACAGCATCACGCCCGTGGCCAGCTCGTCCTCCATCTCTCGGTCCCTTATTGGGGGTTACGCCTCAAGCCGAAACGACACCGAGAACTGGCGCTCAAGGGCATGCAAGTGCCGGACACCACTGAGCGAGGGAGGGAGGCTGTCGTCGGGTGTGCTGCCTTGGCCCGCCTGCTGCTCAGCACGTCACTCGCTCGCGGGGCTTTGCGCTGCCTGCTCTGTCTGCGCCTTGCCTTGCTTGACTCTATCTATCGACTTGAGCTTTTGGCAGTTGTATTCAGTTCAGAGTGGGCGGACTGTGTGCCGCACACCACCGGCGCATGAAAGGGGCGCGCGCGCAGATAGTGACTGCAAATCTTCGGACGATGTCGGGGCGGTCGTCATTTCGGCAGAGATCACACACTTGGTTTAAGGACGTCGGCGAGTAGTGCGAATTTGCTGGCCAACTTTGTACCCCAACGGCCTGTCTTTGACGCCACCGGCAAATTGACGAAACCAGTAGCAACGGAGAATGTACTGTACTTCGTGGCCGTAAACGCTGATCCATGCGCGCAGATTTATTTCTTTTCGATATCTTAATTTTTTTTTAAACTGTATTGCTGCAAACAGACTGCAGCCTGACCGCTCGGGCAACTGCTGCACCAACCAGCCGAAGTAGCACCGAGCAACGCATGAAAACTGCCCAATGTGGCCGCGGCCTGCGCGCTCAACAATGAAGCAGCAAGTAGCTTCAACAAGCGCGCGTACCGTTGAGCAACGGACCTCAAGTTGCAGGTGTCCGAACCAATTGCGCCGGTCACTTGATTCTTGACAGTCCAATTCATAACGGATGCGAAGTAGTCGGGTTGTCAGGCATTCGTATGCCCTTGTCGTCGTTTGATTCAGGATGCGACCCATCGCTGGTCCCATTCACAGTCAGAAGCGACATTGATAGATCCCGCTCAACTGACCGCGCACCATACATTTGCGCTAGGTCGGACCGGTGAATGATGGTGTCAGCTTGTTGCCTTTTTTTCATTCCGTATCCTGTCATCGTTTGTAACAATTCACGTACGTCAACCGTCACTACCTAGTGTAGTCCAACCGGAGCCACTTTGCATGTATATTCAACTTTATATTCTACTCGTATGTAGCAAAAATCTGTGGCGGACAAATTTCCTGTCGGGAGACGCTGCTACCACCGAATTTAGGATCTATATTCGGTTAATATTTGGTATTTTCGGTATAAATTTGGTATAGGCCAGAGTGCTGGAAGGGGTTAGGGGTTCAAGGAGGGGGTGAAATCTGGCCCGGCAAATCCAGCCATAATGTCGTTTGAATTCGTCAGACCCCGCCACTCGCTCGTTTTTCAGCCCCCTGGGGAAATTCGTGTAGTTTAGGGCATTCTAATGAGGTCTTAAACACCTCAATCGCTTTCATTTTGACGGCATACGAGGTTTACAGGCTCTGCGCACGTCCGACTTTCAGGATTTGACGACCATGACATCCCTCCCCAAGTACCGTAAAATAACAAATAATGTCCGTCTAAATTCGGTGGTAGCAACATCGTCCTTTCATGTCACTATGAAGTTGGGCGAGGTGAAATCGGGTGGTTTCAGCGCTTTCGTGAAAACGGCAAATGAAAACAGCATCCCCCCCCCAAAAAAAAAAAGAAGGACACCAGGAGGATGGCGAGCGACAACAATGGTGGGCGACTCCACACCCGACAGCGACAGTGACACTGGCGCCCCTGGTCGGGCTGCAGCTACCCCTGCGGCGGCCAGCGGCACGGGAGGCGCACACGACTCAGTCGACGACGTCAAAGCCAGCATCGGCTCCGCATCTGGGCTGGCTGAGTTGGTGCGCGGGGGGGGGGCGCTCGCGAGTGAGGTGCAGTGGCTGGAGGCCTGGCTTGCTGCAACAAGGCGTATCTGGTGGGAAAGCGTGCGCATCTAGCGCAGCGAGTCGCGTCGCTGCAAGCGATGACCAAGGACGAACAGCAGACGTCTCTGCTCACAACCGTCGCGATGTCCGTCACAGCGGCAGAGTCTGGACGGCCGGCCAGGAAGGCTCAAAGAGCGCGCGAGCGGCCAGCCATGCAGCATACGAAACTATCACGCAGGTCTCCAGTCCGAATCCGGCATGAATGTCAATATCACTCCCTACGTGTCCAAATATTTTGTCAAAGACAACCTCTACGCAGCCTCGACATGCGGGGATGAAGGAGAAGACTGCCGAGACCAGGAAGAAGCGCCGAGAGCGAGCATCAGCATGTATCGCAGCGAAAATCGCCGCGGACGACTACGGTAAGGTCGAAAGTCGATACTGTCCAAAAGAGGTATCAGTAACTTAGGGATACTTAGTGATAGTATCGAAGAATCTGTTAAATACTTTGTGATAACTTTAAATGCAGCCAGATCTCGGAGTATTTCGAGCAACCAACTTAACTTCAACGTTTGACAATGTTATGATGTATTCCAAGAGCCGCCGATAGCGACATTCCAAAGAGCAGCGTTTTTAGAATCTAAAAGACGAAAGAAAAGTTTTTGGAAAAAAATTGTTTTCGATGCATCTCGCGGTGAAACCCACAACTGTTTTGGTATTCGACTTTTTGGGGTGCTGAAGGCGTCAAAATGTAACCCAAGGAGCCCATTTCAACGTATTATAGCACTCTTGGTTCTGAGGTTTAATCGACAATAGGCCACAGGCTAAATTAGTGCGGTATCCGTAAATTATGGGTTTACATTGTGGATACCAAAGTTATTTACAGTACAATACTGCAGGTTGTAAACAATGACTCTATTCCTATAAAGAGTCATAATATGTATAAGATGCGGTATTTACGGAATTAACTCTGTCAATTTGTATGCAGCTATCTTGCATCCGCAAAACCCCATAAAACATAATAAAATTCTATTATCTCAAGAAAATCCTATCTGAATCTAGTGAGAGACTGCCGCATCTATCATATATGCTATGTTCGCGAAATGTCAGCCACTTACTTATGGCCTCCAAAATCCGGCGGGCGGCGGGGCGGGTGGTGCAGCCGCACTTCTCGATTTTCCAAGACCAACAAGATGCCGAGAACTGCCGCTCAAGTCGTCGACCGCCTCAACCGCCAGTGGGAGGACGAGGTCGCCAACCTTGTCTCCAGTCATGAAAATTTAGCAACGCTTCGTGGATTGGGAACGGCTTTCCTCTACAAAATAATGTTTAAGCCATAAATGTAGCCAACTGTTTTTTATGGGATCGTACTTATCCCAGCAGTAACGGGCAATTCAGATCTGTTGGAAATAACGCTGCTAATGCGACATTCCGGCATCTGCTAGTTGAACAACGCTGGTCCATTAAAAAACTCCACACATTCGCATTTTACCACGATTTATACGAAAACGAACACCATACAAAAAGACAAACATTTTGCGTCTGTTATCTAATAATAATTTTGAAAAAAAAGTCCCTCATATAGAGATCCAGGTTAAAAGGTAAGAAAACAGCTATGTGTACCATGAGGGCGATACATGTACAGATGAACCTGTACATGTATAACCTGAACTTTGTATACGATGATCATCAGCATTAGGATTGTCTGATGTGATTTTTTACAGTAGCAAATTAGAAACCTGCCTGAACTCCACTATACCCGTGCAACCGTTTTGGGGCGCATTAAACCGATTGGTAAATTTAAAATACATTACCGATTACATTGATCAAACCGTTTTATACGAGTTTTGCAAGCCATCCATTGCTATTGGTTTAAACAATTGCTTTAATTACTTTTCATCTGTTTGATGCGACCCTCAACGAGCAACCACATTAAAGAAACACCTTGTATTAACTATGTGTTCAGGCAATACATTTTATTTTAATATAATAAGTTATTACTTGAAGTGGAAAGCTACTCAGGTACCTTGCCAGTTTCGTTCCACTTACGTTTCAGCCAACTACAAATGTAAAATAAAAAAACATATTCATTAAACGTTTGGTAGAAAGTCTACGAATGCTGGTATCCAGTAAAACCCTTCGAGCTGTGTTCTATCAATACACATTTCCCGCCAAATTGTCCAGTCACCAGTTTCCACTGAGGGCTATAACCACCACAGACACTACCACCATGCCCGCGTACACGGTCGAAGACCTCAACGCTGGTGTGAAGCACGTTCTCGCTGGTGAAAATGCTCGTTGCACCAGCACTGCCACCCTTATTCCGGAACGCGTACAAGATGGTCGATAATATCAGGATAATTTGCAAGATACGGCCTTTTTTCACCTTCCAGGCCTCAGGTGGCTGCCTGCATCGACAACAGCATACCCAGAGACGACCAAGCTAGCTTCGTGACTACGTATCAAGGAAGCAGTGCAGAAAGTGGTGCTTCTGCTGCCGCCATCCTAGAAGCGTCCGCGGAAGACAGCAACGGTTTCTGGTCGTCTACTAACCCGTGAAGCACTCGATGCGATCGCAAGACCACCCCCGAACCCCAAGAAAACGACCAAGCCCAAGAATATGGTACCTAATATGTGAAGAAGATGCCCAAGATCAAGAAGGAAAAGATGGCAGCTTCGTCGACAGCGGCGCTTCCAGTTCAACCAGCTGAATGAACTCTGTAATGCGACGTGGTCATAGAAGCTATTGTTTAGACAGGACAAATGAATCGTTTTCGAATTTCCATTCTAGTTTGCTTTGTTTGCTGTTTCTTTCTTATCCTTTTTCCTATCGGCAGTGGTTCGCCATCCCTCTGTATGCCTGGGTCCGCTGTGATGTCAGATTCTCGAGATTTCACAACCCCAGACCGTTATCAGAAGGGGGGCCCGACTCATAGTGGTCAATCTGTTCACCTGTGGCAGCCGTCAGTCGCTTGCACAGTTCTGTGACGGCCATCGAGTGATCATACTGAAAACCAACACGCTAGTGATGAGTTGCGTTAATGTTGCCAGGCGGAATCAAACCACCGTCCTCTCGATTATGAGCCGAGGACTTTACCACTAAGCTATGGCGGCGCTGCAGATTGGACTATATTTATACACAAATTACAAAGTATTTGTTTGGAACACAATATCACATAACCTCTCGTAACCAAATTTAAATGGGCCTTATCGCATTGCAAAGGTTTCCAAGCACCCGCCCATGTAAGCAAAATAAATATTTGCCCTCTTACCCAAACAAAGATAAAATAAGGCAAAAAGCTGGTCCTTCGGTAAAATTGACATGAATCAGTCAAGAGCTCGAAATTGCTCTCTCAAGTAGCGGACAGCGCTGTAAATCGGCTTTACAAACAGAGATTTTGTTTTTTTAGATATGCCTTTAGTACTCAAAACTGATAAACCAATAAACGGTTTGCACAAAACTGTGAAAGTGTTGCGAAACTGGCACGGTACCTTATTTTCCTTGACGTTCGAATGGGTGTACATAAAATAGATTAATCATTGGGGTTTGGGTGCATTAAACGGGCCATTAAATTGCTGGTTAAACTGGAATTGTTTGGTTTGGGATTCTTAAAATACATAAAACGTTGTTTTTAACTGTTTGATGATCGTTCGTTTTATCCGCGGGGGGGGGGGGGGTTTTTTTTGGGTGGGGGATTTTTTTGGGATCATAACCCTTTACG
>JAGDFM010000347.1:0-44415 GCA_019155715.1 Phytophthora pseudosyringae
ATATTAACGATAGGTTCGGTGCTCTGTCTCTTCCACAACGAAAGGGTGAAACTTTGTGTGTAATGGTATAGACAGGTCTGTTGGTAGGGTTTATGTTCGATGATTTAAAAAACGTCCTAGTAAACGGTAATCCGACACTACTACCGCTCGGCTTCCGCGAATCCCAGCCGATCTTTTCATCTCTCTCCAGCGTGCTTGGAACGCCATTGATGTGGGAGAGAGGGAATCTGTGTGCCAGCGGGGGGATTCTGAAATGAGAGAGAAATGGATGGCGTGGAAAGAGACCTCCAATCATGTATCTGTGATTAGCGTGCACCACTCAAATACCTTTAGCTTCTAATTTTCTGGAAATACTAAAATCATGAAGCTTGCACGATTATGTTTGAGTCTATTCTATGAAAGAATAACCCCACCATCGTCCACGACTCCACGCTTTACGAAGTACACGGAAAACCCGTTTGGTGACTATCTACCTGTACCTCGCGATATGTACTCGGTGGCTGGGCGATCTTCAAAAACTAAGTTATATGCAGAAAACCAACCATGCGGACAACAAGATGAGCACGGGCACTTGCAGCACCGCAGGCGCCGTCAAGAGCACTTGCTGTATCGAGACAGTAAGTTCGTAGACGAATTAACATTTACTGTAAACTACTATTAACAGGAAATCCCTCTAATCGGAGGGAGCGATCGAGGGAAACCCATAAAAACACAAAATGCGGAAACAGTCAAATGGACATGGGATTTTCGCACAGTAGAGATATCGTTTGACATCTAGCAGAACGCCTATTACATTGCAGCACTGCGCTGTGCATTGGCAGAGGCTCTGATAGTAGAGCTGTTCAACGCCTTCGTAGCGAAATCTGCGATTTTAGACATTTGAAATAGTAGTCCCATGAGCTAGGTCCACATCTGAGGTCCATTCCCGGACCACCGCACAGTTCAAAATTCAAATGGGAGATCACGCGGCTTTCGTCGGGCGTGGTCTTCTTGGCGTCGCACACCGAGCACCACAGAGATAAAGGTGAAGGCTGGCGTGGGCATCTCGCTGCGCCCGCACGGCTTGTTCGCTCATTCGAGAAGCTGGAGCTCCAGCTGGAGCACGTGAAGGTCAAGTCAGCGGTGCATCGGAAGGTGGATGGGCAAGATGTGTACTTGAAGTACCACTCTCAAGTGTTTTCCAAAATGCTGAAAACGCATTCCCATGGCCCATTCAAGCTCAGTCAAGTTGCTTCGTTGACGTCAATACGTTGGGCGGTGAAGCGCGTTTGCTTCAGCACGAGTGCCGTAGCATGGAGTTTAAGATAAAGGGCTATCTAGTGGTATAAGTTTCTTGATACAAAGGTAACGACCGCAATTAGTTATTTTTCCAGCTTTCCCCTTTTTGGTCCGTTTTCTCCCTCTTCTTAGCGGGATTGCCTGTTAATTCAGCTCTCCGGCGGACAGAATATAAACAACTACGAGAGCAACCGTTCGTGTGTCTGAAGCCCCTCGGCGAAAAAATACCCATTGGCTAAAATGTTGCTGCCGAGCGCAGCGAAGGTGGCCCCCCATTCGACAAAATGCTGCCGTCTACTGCCGAGCGGAGCGAAAGGCGGCGCCCATTAGCTGAAATTGGCAGCATCGGGATAAGATTTGGTGATAAAATAATTATGTGGACTACACTTTCGTACTTTGCGGGTAATGTGATTGTCGCCCCCATTTTGAATTCGGGTGAGCGCGACGGCACCGCGAGGACAAGGTACGCTGCGTGTGTGCATGTTAGTTAGCGTCCACCGAACACGCACAGATAGTCCGAGGCTCCCGGGGCTGTTTAGGGGGAACTGTAGTCCCAGCGGGGTTATTCCGCTGGGGGGTCGCCGTGCTTTAGGCGTTTCTAAACTTAAAAGAAAACAACTGGCTTTTAACAGTTAAAGAGTATTGGACCTCCCGTATACGTAATTTGATAATATATATTGATAAAGCAACCTACTGCGGAAGGCCTATTGGTCAAAACGAACTGGAGGGTACATATCGGGATTACTGTGGGTGGTCCACAACGTACGTATCCGACTGGCCAAAAAAGCTGCCGAGCCGGCCCCAACGACGACGCCTGCGACCACTACGGTCTGTCGCGAGTTGATACGGGCCCGTAGCAATAGATTTATGTGGACCACGACCCGGTATGAGGTATTACGTAGATTTTGCAATGTTTCATACGGACTACGACGACGATATGCATGTACTACGTGCCAGTTGAACTTTTGCCTAACGCCGACGACGATATACGTTTACTACGCATAACGTTTGCCGAATGAGGACGACCTGCCTCAAGTTACATGTCCGCGGCAACGTTTCTTACGGACGACGACGACGATATATTAAGTGCCTGTTGAGCGTTTGCCTCTGTTGCAACGCTTGCCCAGCGACGACGCTATCGAATGAATCAAGCGAAGACAACGGGAACGATTGACGCGATATACCCGGGTGCGTGATGCGATGCACGCGTACGAGCGATGCAATTGACGCGATGAACTCGGACAATTGATGAACTCGCACGATTGACGCGATGCACTCATACTCTTTATATAAAGGACTCGGTTGATAGACGCGGTGTTCTCAGACAATAGACGCGGTGACGCGGACGATTGCCGCGATGCCGCCGGACGATTGGTGGGATGTACTGACAGGGTTGACTCGACAAACCCGGTCGATTGACACGAACAATCCGAGTACTCGGACGATTTGACACGACGTACTGGGACGATTGATACGATGTACGCGGACGAGTGACACAATGCGCTCGGACGAGTGACGGGATGAACTCGGACGAACGACGCCCAACGCGATATAGCAATGCATTGCCAGCGCATTGGTACAGCGGTTGGAAGGCGACCCGTACGATATCTGCCGAATGTACATGTACAGGGTGGAAGAACACGACAATGACGACAACGACTATGACGATGATGATGCTGCCGATGACGACGACGGTGATGACAATGGTGACGCTGACAATGACGACGACGGTGACAACGATAAATGCGACCAAGACGGTGATGACGAGTACGACTACGAAGGCTACTACTACTACGACTACAACTATGACGACGAAGCCAACTACGCAGACGGCGACGGGGAGTCGCGGATGACGACTACGATGATTACTTTCACGATAAGTTTTGCAGCATCCGACGACGGTGAAGTCTCCAACGATGACTACGATGATAACTTCACAATAGAATTTTCAGCACCGACCCCTCCGATCGAAGGTGGGGACTGTCGGGTAGTTAAGCGAGCTGGGACAGCGAGTGCAACGTGTTGGGACCACACATTGACCCCACCAGCTGTATGTCGCGGTTTCGAGAGTTACTGCCAGATCTAAGATCAGGGTACTGACTGAATATCCGGAGGTTGAGGGCGACGACGGAGTGTACACTGCGAATATTGTGTACAGGCAGATCTTTGACGTGTAGGAGGAAAGTAGCAGTTTTATATACATAATGTTGATAATCCAGCTTTCACGAAATTTAATTTTGGATTACGTGTTAAACTTTCCGCCGAGCGAAGGGAGGCGTGCCCCACATTTCAACGTAACACGCATGGTAAGGAACAAACATGCCCGCCGAAGCGAAGCGGAGGCGGGCAGGCCCACGTACTGGGACAAACCATGTCACCACAGCCGCGTAGCGGCAGCGAAAGCTAGTCCAGTACATGATTAGGTCACTTTGGGAGTTGGTTGGCACCTTGGCAAATATGGCATCTTTGACGTGTATCGATAGATTCTCGCGAGACTACGGTGAACCACATGAGTGACCAAAACTCCTGAAAAATACTGTGCAATTCGGGAATAAGTACGGTTTTTCGTGTGAAGAACAATATATCGATGAAAGCAATGCAACTGCATGAATAATAGGATTATCCCGATTACCTAAAGTTTGTATTCGCGTACGCCTTTAAGTTCGCGCTCACCTACAACTTTGGTTTTCAGCAAGCCTCAATTCCATCCGAGTACTGTGTTAGCGAGTTTTCGCTTGCATCGCCTTCTCCCCCATATCAGCAATGGGGGTTTGTAGGCGGCGTTTCTCATTCGCTCAGTATTTATTTTGCTGCAAGCGCCTCTTTTCCTTGACCTACATCCCAATTTGGATTAATCTGTGCTGCGACTGCCGGTACCATTCCCCATTTTGGTCGCGCAACGGGTTGATTGCACGTGGAAGTTGGTTAGCGCAATGCACATGCGGAACACCTCGGCGTACAAGTTTTCGATCGGCTCGAGATTTGCGCTACGCTAGCAGTTTGACTATGTCCTATATGGGGACTCGGAAGAAACTACGTAAATCGGCAAATGAACTGCTTTCACGCTGGGAAAGCTGCTCTTTCCCAGAGATTGACGTATTCACGATGTGCACGCTCCCCCGAAAAAGATTTGTCTCTTCAGAGAACAGCTTGGGTTGCCAATCTTTTACGAAGTGCATGGTGTCCCGTTTTTGGTGCGGTTGGGGTGACGCCCTCCCCCGGAACGCGTGGACGGCGTTTAATGCTGTTCGCGGGCATCCGGCAGGCGCTCTCGGGCGTCTGCAAGTCCCTTGCGAGTCTCACCCTCTGGCCCTCAGCCCCCTCCCCAGTCAAGACCCCCTCATTCCACCCTCACCGGACTAACCGCGTCAGAATCGGCTCGTTGAATGTTCAATCCTTAGGTTCACAGCGGAAACAGTATGACACGCTACCCCAAGACCTCCGCCGCTACCACATCGACATACTCGGACTTCAGGAGACCAAGATCTACAAGCTCGACCGGAAGCTCATCGGGGACTACACGCTGCTCATATTGCCAGCCACCCAGGCCCTCCATGGCGTAGTATTTGCCATTTCACCACGGCTTCTTCCCTACCTCTCCAGATACTGGGCCCATAGCGACCGCATTGGAGTACTCCAACTCCGACTGCGTCAAACCGGTCGTGTCAACGTCATCACGGCATACTCGCCACACAGCGGACGGCCCCACCACGAAGTTGACTCATTCTACGCGGACCTCCACGAGGCTCTCGGCCGGCCACCAAGGCGCGATGTCACAATCATCACAGGCGACTTCAACGCAAAGCTCGGATGGCGAGCCACGGGAGAAGATTTCCTTGGCTCGCACGCACGCGGCATTCGCAATCGAAACGGCCATGCTCTTGCCTCCTTTTGTGAACTAACAATCTCTTTGTAACTAACACAGCATTTCCAAAGCGGGCGAAGCACAAGACCACTTGGAGTCAGCGCCGGACGAACCACTGCATCTACAACCAGATTGACTACATTCTCTGCCAGCAAAGCTGTCGTCGACTCTGCATGGATGCGCAATCCTGGGGCGGGACAATCACCTCGTCCGACCACAAGCTCGCCAGCAGCATACCGGCTGCGCTTTCACACACGGCCACGTACACCCCCATCCCAGAAACTCGCCCGTGACCGCCTCCTCCACAACGACGACAGCCGCACGGAATATATGGAGGCACTTTTTCGGACTCTAACGACGGACTCACTCGCGGACCTCTCGACGGTGGGAAGAGACCTTCCAGCGCGTCCACCAAGCCGCAGAAGCCGGCCACTCCGCCACCGAGTCGCTACGGCACGATGGCGCCTATTCGGCCACATTCTTCGACGCCCACCGACCATTCCAGCCAACGTCAGATGGAGGCGTATTTCGCACCAGTCGAAACAGGTAAGTGGCGCGGTCGACTGCGCCAGGCTCTGCCACTCGTCCTCGATCAAGACCTAATTGCCAGCGGACGTGGATACCGACTCCGCACTGACACTGACCTCGCCGCCCTTCGGACGCTCGCCAAAATTAATAAGAATTTATGAAAAAAAATTATAGACCGACGCAAGTGGAAAACCCTTACGACTGCAATCACGGACTCACTGCCCGCCAAGGGAGACTCGACGTATGCGGACACCACTCTATGCCGCCGACTAGCTAAGCTGAGCCTAGCGCAGGTATAATTTGGCATCGCGTTAACGTAATACATTACATGGTGTCCCGGCAGGTTGAAAGTTGGTCCCAGTAAATTATCCAGTCTTTGACCAGAAAATCGCGAACTTAGAAAGCGTTCTATTGTAGGAAGCATTCCCCTCGAACATCTGCAATGCCCGACTTTTTTTGTCAATCGTCGCCCAGATGGCCTGCTCTATAAATTCTACGTGGTGGTTATTATAGACTATAATAACCACTACGTAGTATTATAAGAAAAAATCACAAAATTATTTTCCTCGTGATCGAGGCGATGTCCACAACCTCGAATTCGTAAATTCTGCCGTTATAGCTGCAGCAACAATCAGTTTGGATTCGTGCTTACTAACCTTGACGTCGCCGCTATCCCAACTACTGGCCCTGGCCCTGGGAAGATGGGGTTGGTCTCAATCTCCCGCATCGACCATTCCATCCTCCAAAGTGGACCAAAGAATCGATGCAGCTGACGCTGCCATCAGTCCACGAATACTATTATGAATTACAGTACCGGTATAGCACACTGTGTGTGCAGTGAGATTAGTGCCAGTCGTTCGTACTATTACTGTATACAGAAGTACCGTAGTAGGTATGGTTTACCGTAAGAGTCTGACTCCTGGTCTGGATGTATTGCTGTCTCAAGGTCTCACTGCCCTACGACAAAGGGCACGGGAGACAGAACCCCAAATCGTATTCGCAGATTGCCCATAGTGAAACCAAGCTTATTGTAAGTGTGATCATCTTGTAAACCAGACGGGAAAATCTAGTTGTGCAGGCACAGACTGTCAGAATCCATTGAGAACATCAGCAGCACTACCAAACTTGCTATTGACAACATGCCAGGTCTCAGCGCTAGTGAGCTGCTACCCGAAGATCTTTCACACCTACACCGTCCAGGCAAGGGCACTTCCAGCGCTGCATAGTTCGCCATCGCCTGCAGGAGGGGAGACAATTCGTGACTCGATGGAGCCATCTTAGTAAGATGTCAAAGTTTGACGGACAAACAAAGGATTGCAGTCAAATCCAATGCATAACCACATGGTAAAATGCTTACGAATGAGATGGTGATACAGTACCAACACGGCCCGCCGCGGGCCGTGTTGGTATCCGGGCCCTTGCCCCCACGAGTTCATTTCTTAAATTCCCTCCTCTGAACAAGTTGCTGCTGCCGACTGTCCAAGGCGAACCATGGGGTTGATCAAGACCATCCTCCCGCTAATAATTGCTGCATTCGCCCTCCTTGTCTGCAGCGACGCCCTTACTGCGAGTAGCGAGTCCAACAAGTCACCCATGGCGCACTCTGGCATAGCTGCATCATGGAACAACCGACTCCGACGGACTCTTAAAACAATCGACGCGAGAGACGACATCAGCGAGCAGTCCGAAGAACGAGGTGTTCCTTTAAAGAATATACGCGCGAAGATTCCGTTCACGAAGACCCACACAGAGGCATCAAACGCGAAAAAGGCTGCAGAAAAACTGGCTACAGCAAAACATTTGGATGAACTCAAGACGGCCATGCTGAAGGGGGATCTCCCCACTTTTCATAATAGTCCGTTTGCGAAGTTCTTTCTAGCGGGGAAGCAAGCGGACGACGTGGTCAGGTCCATGAAAACCGCTGGCAAACGTAAGTCAGAGTACAACCATTTCAAAAAAGGATACAAGAAGTGGCTCTCGGATTTACTTAAGGCAAACAAATCATAAATAAACAACTTTTTGTGTGTGTGTGGAGGGGGGGGGGGCAAAGCTTCTTTTAGCCACCAAAACGTATTCCATCACACAAAACCATAGCCTTCCTTTGAGGTACTACTACTAGTAGTACTAGTAAATGATAAAATAAGTAGTACAAGTTGAGGATCCCTTTGACCCGTCGAGCGATTGCTCATCTTTAGACAGTCAAGCCTGGAGCTATGTAACGTAACGTATAACGTGAGATTGCGACACCATTAAGGAAGATCTACCCCAGTCGTATTAACTCCATGCATCGTGCGAGCTTCATTGCTGCACCACTTCTTCATCGCAGAACCTGTGTAGGTGGTGTGAGATGGCAGCAGTGATGACCTCAAACCCAGTAGCGCCCCCTACGGAGCGGTATTCGATGGAGAAAGAACCGCTTTCTTTTTTGCCAGGCTTAATTAAATAGCCTCTCGTCGTTGTAGCCTTCATTAGGACGCTGCATCGGGCTATAAAGTCGGTGAATCGTGAATGCCTGCTGGGTCTATGATCTCACTGTAATAATTTTATGATACCACAGCCCCATTTCCAGCAACAAGAAGGAAATCATTAGACCGCATTAACGCGAACACTCCTAGCTAAAGCTAAGCTAACTCACGCTCCGAAATCCTCTTGATGGACTGCACCCACGAATGTCTCAATCAGAAGCTCTCAAGTACTTAAAGTAGCACCGGTCGTGCTACTTAGCATCCTTACGGTATCAACACGTCCATTTTCACCACGACGCTTACCAACGTTTCCTGTTAGTATTCACGTCCACAATATACCAATCACCTCTGCAAAATGCTGAGTAGCAGCCACCAACTTCGTTAGAACTAGCCTCGCACTCCAAAAAAACGTCTACTACTCTACATGTACATGTAGTGTTCCTCGTTTGTACAAACTCACCACAGACTTTTGACATGCTCTGGGAACGAACTCGATCATAATGTCCTCTCTCTCTCTTCTACGAATATTGGTACAATGAAGTTTCCAGCGCCGTAAAAAACTCAATAGCAGCGGAAAAAGCTCAACCCGTAATTGTATTGAAACCCAAACGCTTCGTACAAAATTTTCATCGACGCTAGTTTTCCTCGACATTGTTGCCTTCATTACGAATGAAATATGCATTTCACAGTTCCAGGGTGGCTTCTGCATCCGTTTAGTACTCGTCGGCTGGCCGTGTTCAGAATGAGATTGATGGACTACTTTATAAGATCTACTCGAAGTTCTTAGTGTGGACACGAAGGGGAAACATCATCCAGTGAGGCTTTGTTTAATTATTTTGCAGGCACCGGGAATGCTTGTATCTTGAAACACATTTGCAGGACGATCATGGCTCGATCAGGGTAGCGTTTAAGTGCTCAACAAACGAGGAACAGACTGGAAATCGTCAATCATTTCTGACACTTTAAAGGCAGCAGCTTGTGACCAAACGAAGATTGTAGATATTTGCTAAGTCCTTGAAGCAACTCCACCATTACTGAATGCTAACTACGAACACAAATATCAATTAGTTTTGAGAAGTTTGGTGTTCCGTGCACTTGTTCGTACCAAGAAACGCGAAGACTGCATTTTCGTTTCTCGCTGGCGGAAAGGAGTGCTGCGTTTGATCACCAATCGGCCGTTTCCTTACGGCTCACGCTGAATCTCGTAAGAACGCGACAACAGCGATGCAGTTGTTGGCAGTGGCACACTCAAGCGCTTGACCACGTACTTTCGCATCAATATTGCCATGATCGCGCATGTACTTGACAGCTTCAATTCGTCCACGGCCCGCCATCTCCACATACAAATACCCGTCTTTGTGAATCTGAGGATAAACTTCGTAGATCCTCTCCGCGACGTCACCTTGTCCCTTGTTGGTAGCTTCTTCGAACAGAGTGCAACTATCACTCTTGCATTTTTCCCACGCAAGGAGAAACGCCACCACGTCCGCGTGTCCAGCAGCAATTGCTGTCGACATGGCGATATCAACCTGCTCCTCAAATTCCTCAGTGTAACTTCAACCACCGCAAGGTGGCTGCTCTCAACAGCTTCGTTCCAGGACGCAATTTCATCAACTTCTCCGTCCCCTACCATGGCACTCAGCATGAACTGGACGACATCGGCATGTCCGTCCCAGGCTGCGGGTCCCACCGCGAGCCTCATGGCGTCTTGGGCCTCGATGCTCATGCGGTGCTCGTCGTCGTCTGGATCGCACCAATTGTCGCGGAGACTCACGACGCAGCCGAAGCGGCCGTTGCTGGCTGCGGCTGCTGTGGCCTCGGCCAGGTCGCCGTGGAAATCGTCCAGCAAGTTTTCTAGAAGTTGACGGTTGCCAGTTGCAGCAGCTTGGACCACGGCCTCGGGGATGGCAGTCGACACTGTTGCGTTAGTATCATAAGTGCGACGCCGCTTCGAGTCTGCCGCTTCGTCGGAGTCGTCGCCGGTGAGGTCAATTACAGCTCGAGGGTGGCTCTTCTTGGCTGTCGGTCAAGTCCCCGTTGTAGCTCTGCAGTATGAGCCAGAGCCAGGTTTTATCCCCAGATGACGCAGGTAGGACAACTGCATTGCCAGTTGAAGCAGGCGTGGTCAGCTGGCCGTGCCAAAAGGGGAAATCACGCCCTGAACAAACCAAACCAAACCAAACCAGGCCCTGTTCAAACCAAACCAAAATTGCAGTTCAAATCAGGTTTGAATCCGTTACGTGGTTTGAAACCGTTTCAGTTGTAACTCCAAACCAAGTAGGTGGTTTTTTCAAACCTCGGCGCTGGTTTGAACCCGGGGCGACTCGTAATACAAGTTGTATCGGGCCAGGAATACCGGCAGTCGTTCTAAAGATCAAGTAACTCCAAACCTCTATCCCCGAAATACTCCAAACCTCTCGCCGTGGTTTAGATGCTGAGCGCATCTGAACGCAAACCAATATCTTACGTAATTTTGGTTCGAAAGCCCGCGTAGTTTACGACCAAACCAATTTCTTGAGCGTTTCGTGGTTTGGTTTGTTCAGGGTGTGGGGGAACTCTCGGACGGCAGCTGGGCGATGGGCAGGTGCAAGGCCTGGCTGATAGCCGCAGCGTTGATCTTCGACTTGCGATGACGCTTGGTGCCGTCGGCGATGCCTCGTGCGGGGCGAAACTGCTTATTCGTGGTGGTCTTCGCCATCGTGTGTTTTTGGTCTTAGGTACTTTGAAGTATAAGATTAGCCGTAATGCGTCATACTTAGATCCTATACAACAGTGCGACTGGTGTTCGACTAGACACCATTTTGAAAGAAATATATGTTTCATGTGCGTTACCCTGAATCTTCACACGTTTCCTGGAGCAGTAGTAGGACCCAGTCCAATTTCATGAGATCTCACTCATCATAACCGAGTAATGTTCGTTGTTATCAGGCACATACGGTTTGTCTAGAACTTGGAGGCAGTCTAGGAGGCCGTTAGGATTGACACCCTCGTTGGTTGTAGTCTCATTCAATAATGTTATCAGTTGCGCTGCTTGCCCTCTTTTGGTGATGTCGACATGGCATTGACAACGCCGCATGTTTTGGCCGGAGGCACGCTGTAAGGTCGGTTGCTAGAGTGAAGACGATTGGTATCTTCTTCGTCCCTAGTGAGGTTGACAACACCCCGTGAGTGGGCTTTCTTGGCGTTTATGGTGGATCGAATCTTCAAATTGATATGTACATATTACGCGTTGTACCAGATACGACTGGTGGTGTACGCTGAGCCTTTCCCAGTTGGTGCCATATAGTGCTTTGACCTCCTGCTCTCGAGCGTAACCACGCAACCTACTCAAATTGTTGAACTAAAATACTTCAATGCTCTATTGATATTTGTTGCTGCAGAATTAAGGCAGCTACAAAATACATGGTTTGTATTGGTTTACATTCAAAGTGGCCTTCAGACGACTGGAAGGTGTTTCCGCCTCCCATTCGTGTTCAGATTCATGTTGCTTGGTTCTAAAATACTGGCTACGATTCTTCAAGTATTCGACTAAGTATGTTACACGGAACGATACCTGGGTAACCAAGCCACGCGTAGTACATGTATCACGTCTTTCGTTGTCGATCCGCAACAACAGCCTATATCGAATACGTGAAGGAATTTGACACTGATGCCCTTACTCGATTTCTAGAAGCTCAGCGCTTTCTGACGCACTCATACTTAGAAGTAGCAGATAATGTCGAGCTGCAATAATAGACATCAGAAGGAAGAAGCCGACGTTGAAGTGACAAAGGTTCATCTTGCACGCGATCGTCGCGACTATGGCATAATCGTTGGCTGGATGGAGATACCGCGACGATGGCTCGGTGAAGACAGTCACGATGACGAACCCTGACGCGTTTAAGACACTGTCGAACCACCTCTTCCGCGCCACCAAGAACCCAAGCCTGCCGCAACTTTCGGGAGACAGCATGCGCCGTCGGCGGCTAAGAAGAAGTTCACGACTACGATGGCTAGTATGAGTTCGGAGACTGGAATGGGCCTGACGCAGAGGGAAATAAGGCGCACTAGGCCCAAGCACCCTAGCGACCCGTAGGTTTCGTAACTATAATACTGAGGCTGGGAGGTTAAACCCCTCTCCTGGATCCAAACATCCCCCCTCTTATCTTTACATGCAGCTTGGCCATTCTCAGCAAATATCACCACGCGGTTTTGCAATTCGGTTCGACATATTTGCGTCGTGGGCCAGACATATTCTCAAGAAATGTCGGACATATCTTTTTTTTACCATTCGTCAATTCTGACCCCCCCTATTAAAGCAATAATGACAAGGCTCAGTGATTGCCAACGCTTGGTCAATTAAGCAGGATTGTGGTAGCCTTCACGAACGCACAACAATGTGACAGGATTATCGCTATCACGAACGCTTCTGGGTCTGTGGATATATACTGTACCGTAAATTCGTACTGCCCTTCGGTTATGGCTATTTCAAAAGCTTCGACAACTTCCTGGACACAGCTGCTCAGCAAAATCTCCTCGATACCCACCTGTCCAACATAAATTGCCATCGCAAGTACAGCTCTAGCGAGGAATCCCGTTATCAATGCAAAGCTAAGCCATCATTTTAAAACGACTTGCGAACAGGGCTGACACGACAACGTATTTTTTAGGTCAATTTCTCCATCACATGCCATTCTTAACAGCACTTGCTCCACCAAATAGGGCTGTCCATGTCTTACAGCACGCATAACCGCACATTTCAACTCCAATTGCGCATTAGCATCTCCTCCTTCGTACTCTTCACCAATCATCTAGCAAAATAATAAGCTCGACAGCTCGAATAGTGCCAACACAAGCAGCAAAAGCGAGACCTCGTGACAGGTGGAAGGCGAAACGTTCCTGAGTGCGTTCCAAAAACTCCAAATTCCTCCGTTGGGCACGCTCTTGTGAAGAGATCTATAGTAGAACGGCACCATCCGGTTCTGCGCGTCACCCATGAGCATCAGCTGCCTCATTTCTCTGATAACGCAAGCGAAGGTAGGTATGCAGCGGCAAATTTCGCTTAAATTGTCAAATCCCGTATTTTTCATTATTCATAATTCATCACTACGTTTTCAGCAGAAGCTTTTTAGGCTTCTCACTTCCCAGACGACAAAAAAGACATCGATGTCAAGTGACAGTGACACGTCCAGCAGCAAGCGGGCCCGTGAGGGCTACGACTCTGACGACAGTTTGGAGCTCAAGCGCATGTGCAAGGCGACCCCCGTCGACCTTGTTCTCCACGACGCGTTCGGCAGCCAAGAACCGCCAAGTCCGGATGGAATTGAGGGATTTCCGGTCGCGATGCAGCCACTGGCACCTCAACCTCTGGTCCATGAGGACGCAGTAGCGAGGGCGGCAGCTACGGGGCAAGTCAAACGACTCAAGTCACTACTGAGCAAGTCCAAGGGCGACCTGACACGTGCCATGTTCTTTGCAGCTACCAATGGGCACTTTCACGTTGTGACGGAGCTGTTGTGCCAGTTGAAGCCCCCATATAGCGAGTACCTGAGCTGCAACGGGTATCTAACCCTGAAGAAGGCAGTGATGCCTGCCGCCAGAAATGGGCATCATGATATTGTCGTGAACTTGCTCAAGTGGATGGAAGTGGATGGGGAGATGGACAAGGAGACAGCGTGGGAAGTGCTGGACGAAGCAGCTTCGAGTGGACAGTTGGAAGTGGTGAAGTTCGTGGCCGGGTATTTGATTCGTACCAAAGATGACGAAGACCAGTGTGCCGAGAGTAAGGCGGTGTCGCACGCGATAGACGGCAGCCATGCAGATGTGGTGGTTTACCTCTTGAGATACCCATGGAATTTGGCATATTACTTCATCGAGGCGGTCGAAAAGGAGCAGCACGCGGTTGCCAGGAGCATTTACATGGCATATCCACTGTACTACGATGGAAAAAACTTGTTTGCTGAAATGGCTGGAGATGGATTCTCGAACGCGGTCACCTACATGTATGAACGCGGCTACTGTGGTGCGGAACTGATTCAAGACGCTTTTGTAAAAGCGTCAGCAACTCGGCGTAACGAAGTTCTGGAGTATCTGCTTACTACCGGGAGAGTTTCAATGGAGGGGTTTGAAAGAGGATTGGAAGCAGCTGCAACTTCAGGATCGATTGCAGCGGTCAGACACATCTGCTCCAAGCGACTCGTCCCCCATAAGGGAATCCACCAAGCTTTCGAAATGTCTGGAAGTCTCGCAGTCACCAAGTATCTCTACGAGAAAGAAAAGATACCTGCAGCGTCTATCACTGCTGCGCTCAAGAACGTGACTGGAATTGGAAAGATGATACCGATTCAGAAGAAAGATCGAGAAGCTATCGCCCTCTTTCTTTGTCAAGTGAACTGCATACCACCTGATGTAACCTGCACAGCTTTTGCAATGACCGCATACGACATGGTCAGCATGGTGGACGCGCTGTACGATAAGCCGTGTATTTCACGCGACATAGTTTGCGCAGCACTGCAGCAAGCTGCTGACTCTGGGCATATCAATATCGTCAGAGTTTTGATTGGCAAGACTGGAATATCCCAAGTTGTGAAGCAGGTTGCTTTGTTGAATGCGGCGCTAAAAAATCATGTGGCTATTGTCAGGCTAATGATGGCATGCGAACAATGGCCGCTTGACATAGTAAGACAGGCGCTGAAGGTTACAACTAGTCGAAAGCTCAAGCAGTTTTTGCGCGAGAAATTGCAGTCCTGTTAGTGAAATTAGGTGCAGAGAGATTTCGTCGTAGTAACACATGCTTCTGGTCTAGCGTGCTAGCATCGTTCATGGCATTCGGTCCATCTTGCCTACAACTGTGAGGAATGTTATGTTATTCTAGAAAACAGGAGCCACCACCGTTGCACTGTGTCGGAAGCTGTTTTGGCCGCTATTCATATTCATCAACATCCGCGGGAAAACTTCTTCTTCCTCCCCAACAGCATGAGGTCTGGTATTTGTATTCTAGTGCATTGACGAGTGGACCGCAGCAAAGAAATACTCGATGGCCTATATGATTCATCGGTCATCTGGCTATGAACAAAACTTAAATCGATCGCAATAAATAACGGTGAGTTAAAACTCCTCCAACTTGACTGTTAAAAATAAGCTCGTACACTATTCTCTCCATCCTCGAAATGTCTTTCAAATCAACGACATATTACCCTATAGATTGCTAACGCCTTAGAAAGGCCAAGCTGGCGTCACAGCATGCCCCGTTCCACGATGGAAATCGACAATATCCACTGGCCCTCGATCATCTCACTGCTTCACAAATCAATTTCGTCTTGTTGTCACTAGTACTTGAGGCCATTCAAGCGCCCCCATAATGCCATATCCACCATCAGGTTTCCTGCACTGATCAGCTGCAGATACGTCTCGTATATCTTCTCAGAAACTTGATGTTTTTCTTTCGCAACCGCTTCCTTAAGCACCGTGCCAGCATCACATTTTCCTTCCTCCCACGTCAGTAATAATGCCACCACGCTTGAGAACCCACCCTAAACCATGCTTGCCATTGCCGCACAAACCTGGCGGTCGAATATATAGAATCAGGTCAGAACGAACTGTATAGCGTACTTCATGATGTCAAGATGGCCATGCTTGACGGCTTCATGGAAAGCTGCCATCTTTCCGAGTTCGTCATCTTCGGTGTCGTCGGACGTCGCTGCCAGGACGACCTCCTCTACCTAAAGGAGCCCCTTTCGAGCAGCGACACACACTGCTTGCCCCATATACCCGAGTTCTTCTTGGCTCGTTCGGTACTCGTAATGCCCACTGATCACTGCAGCCACTTAGATTGTCGTGATAATTCTGTATTAGTATTAATTCAGTCTTTCGCTTGCCCGGCTTCCAGAATAGGATACTGAGCTCGTACTGGCGTCGCTCGAGAGCGTTTCGAAGTGATCACTGCTTTTTCGTCAATTCCCGTGAGGTCGGTCACTCGCTTGTACGTAGTGTCGCCCATGGGTTTGCTATGGTGGCTCTTGTCAAGATTAATTTATGATATCCAACTACAACACGCGGTTTCAGTCGGAGCATTTGGTTCTTTGTGGTGAACATTGCGTTGCGAATCATTTACCAAATTCTGGAGATCAAGACCAGCCAACAAGACTGGCTGCAAATCCTAAACCAAAAAGTGTTCTGAACAATTTCCATAAAATGCGAAAGTCGAAAAAAAGTTTCGGCTAAAGGCAGCTCTAGCTGCGGCTGAAAACAGTCACCTTTTTAGTGTTAAGTACTTATGGAAGCGGAAGGAGAAATTGAGGATAAAACTGCCTGGGGTGTTTTAGAGAAACCGCTGCGATCGGGTATATGCGAATCGTGAAGATCTCCGGTGAGTATGCCGTACACTCAGACGATAGCGACCAGAAAGAGGTACTTTTTTAAAAGTACTATTGCGATTTTAATCGCAATAGCAATATGATGACAGCAACTTCAATTTTTTTTGTCATATGGGGATTCATCTACTGTCAAGATCTCACGGATTTACAAACTAAAATGCCCCCTGTAAACGCGAAAGGGAAAGTGTAGGTGCCCCCGAAACATTTTGTTTATATTTATTTATCAAGTTGGTCCTATGAATGATAATTCATGCACTCTCGATCCAGGGCTTTCTGGCTTCAAAACTAGGTAAATTATCACGTCAAAGGACCTTAATCAGCAAGTCGAAGACACCAGACACAAAACTTCCGCGGACCATAATATATACACTCCAAGTGATACGAGAGCAATGGGGATGATGTAGATGCCATATTTCCTGATGAAATTGGACATCAAGCGGATTGAGACAAAAGCATGCGTGACATACAGCCACACTATTAACAGCAGGTAGAAGATAGCGAGGGTGAGCAGAATGTCACCGGCTCTGTAGGTCCCCAACCCGGAAATATACACCGCCACGTTGTCTCCTCCATTCGAAAGTGTCACCGCTGTCATCTTCAGCGAGTGAAAACTGAAAATTGCCAACCACCGCGCGCTGGGTCTTATATCGTCCACGCTTGTCCTTGAATTCAATGACCACACTTCTTCAGCGACCAAACCACTGGACTGCGAGCCTTCTTCTGGATTCCAGGCAACACCAGTACATTCATCTCCGCAACTAGGCTCGCAAATTGCTGCCTTTTCCTCATGAAATCCAATTGACATGTCATTCAGTCCGGCCTCCAGCTGATAGTCTCTTTCTCCTTGTCCGTCTGCGCTATCGGCTTCACTTATCGTGGATTGCCGACTTACTTGACCCTTTTGGCCAGTAACCTCCAACGCAGCTAACTCCGCCTGCTCTGCAGCATGAAGTCGGTAGTCTCCTCCGCATTCCAAGTCGTCGTCTGAAGCTCCTTCGTCCTTGTTGCACCACTCTTTCACCTTCACGAAGCCCATACACAGCGGAACGAAACCAAGGAGACCGGAGTAGTGAGGCGGCAGAAACGACCCAGCTAAAGCTCCGGCTAAACTGATGGCGACGAGAATGGAGAACCCGATGAATTGACCGATCCAGACGTGCCGCGCCTTCAAGCCATCCTTGCCCTCGGCGGCATTCGCGAAGCAAACAACCAGAACAATCGCAACGTCGATGTTGGTACTTGCAAACATGACGACCGCTGAGGCAATCACCCCCCAGATCCCCATTTTTGCTGTCGTTCTGGACGTGGACGAATGTGAAGAGTGGTTTTGGTGTAGTCGCTGGTCCCACACGACGAGCGACGCGTGGGTAAGGAATGGTTGAATGACAATGTCCTGATCCCAGTCACGACGAGCTCATGGTATATCATGTTTACACTTGCGTGAAGTATGGGAGGTCGTGCATAGGAAAAGCCTGCTATCGGTATAAAACGCATCCACGAGTTTGGGTCTGCCGCACCGTTCTCGGTGATCAATGGGCACCGCGTTCTCTAATTCTATCCAAACTTCGATAAAAGATTCTATGACGGCAGCGACGCTATCCTGGAAGAAAATAAGTCACTCCCAGGGGGGAGACGCCTATATCCTGATAAGGTTTGGACAAATGGAACATGTATCGCGATAGCTGGTGAGATGCAGCACAGCGTGCAGAGTTCTTTGCATGCCCTCGCTCTATATCAACGCCAACCTCCTGCTCGCCAACGGCAGACAATGTTGATGGTCGGTGTTGTGGACTTAACCCACACTTGATACTTTGCATGGCATACATGTACATGTCCCAAACGAGCGTGATGCAAAGTGATCTCTTCCTTCTCCAACTCTTTGCATCACCAATGCACATAACGCAATTCGCCTCGCCAAGCTTAAGACACCTCCAACCCAAGCGTAACCACACCAGACAAGCAAGATGTTTGGGTGGCCAGGATCTCCTCGCGACAGGGAATGTCCGCCTCCCCCAGTCTACTATGTTCCTGCCCCGCCACCGCCGCCTCCAGTGATGTATGCGGCGCCTCCTCCACCCGTCATTTACGAGGTTCCTGCGCCCCCGCCCGTCGTGTACCAGGTTCCAGCACCGCCGGTTGTGTATGAGGCTCCACCGCTGGTCATCTACGAAGGGCCACCCCGGGACGACTACTACGAGTACTCACCACGCTGTCACCGCGGATGGTGAACTTGTGGCCGCGTTCAGCAACATGGACCAAACCAACCAATAAACATAATGCAATAACCGCGTCGTAGCTACAAACTCATCGTGCGAAGCTGTCTATACCTTGACAAACCACTTGCAAGTTGACCCTGTGATGAGACCACGTGTCAGTAGCAAGCAGAAACTCCATCACTTCGGTTTGCGCGCGACCGCGATCAAGCGTTCCCTTGCCGCCATATCCATGAAATCGTAAATTTGTAGACGTCGCAAATCTTATCAGCAGCCCCGACAGCTACCTCGAACGCATTGGAAATATCTCAAGGTCGTGGTCCTCTCTGTCTCGACCACTACGGCGACAAATCCGACAGCAATTATTGCCTCGTTTAAGTAGCGAGGACCGCAGAGGAGAAGGCAAAGCAGCCGGTGTTTCCTCCGACATCTTCAGCATTTGTATCTGTTCGGATGAGGTCGACAGGTCCTTGAACGGATCCACACTGTGAAAAATATTTAACGAATATACAGATACATTCATTTTATGACTGAAAATGATACATGATTCGGTAGTTGGTCACTAACTTGAGCCGTATTCCAGAGACGCCATAAGAACTCACAAGGGCGGTTCTACTCCATCGACTATCCTCGCTCTGCCGCACCTCACGAGCCGCATATACGAACTCACCATGAGCCCAGGTGGAGCGCTATATGATAGTCGAGGCATTCCACACAAATGATCGCTAGTGGGTACAGTTCGACGCGTAAAGAGATAATCCCGCTCTGTTGTTCACGATGTTCATATTGATGCTGCCCGTGTTGAAGGCGTCGATGATGTGGACCTACTGCAAGGTCGGAAAGGGCCCCAATTTGACTCAGTCGGACGCGAAGTACACCTTGACCCCTTGCACAAGACAGAGTCGCCAACGGAGTTGATTGATATGACAGCCATCAACAAGAAAAATATATACTCATCATCAGGCGGCCAACCGTGGCAGCTCGTACCATAAACTCACCGCAAGGTATGGCAACGTTGTCCATACGCAAGTCACGACGATCACATGACCGAATTGTATCGCCCTTCGATCTCCACTTGAATTGCCAGCCAGCCCACCAATGTTACCACATTTATTCACAACTTTAGCACTCCAGGTAAAAAGTGAACAAGAGAGGGGAGTACAGAACCAAAACTTATACCCCAACAATTGATTGACAAAAGACGTGTATTTTACCTACGCAAAACGTAATTCATCACGGGCCCAAGTCGTCCCGGCGACACCAAGCGTGGCCGCAGGGGAAGTCGTGATGACACTGCACTGCCGACCGGGAGCCGAATCCTCGCTCTCCCTCACGCGATGAGCCATATCACAGCGCTAGAAGAAGCGGCAGGCGAACAAAGCAAAAACGGTGCCTAAAAGAGCTAAAAAGGAGGTTTCGGGGCGTCGTCGAGGCCGCTTTCGTAGCTGCAGCTACTGAGGGAGATGTGGACGGGGTGCGGCTCCTGTTAAGGCGGCAAATCATGGACTCGGACAGGGACTGTGCAAGCCCAGAAACTTGTCGAATTTTGCGGGACGCAGCGCTGCCAGCTGCCAGGAACGGCCATCTACGGTCGTGAAGAAGTTGATACGGTCGATGGAAGTACAAGGGGAAATTGATGACGAAGGGGCTTGGGAGGTTTCAATGAAGCTGCGGCAAACATACATCTCAATATCGTGAAGTTCGCTGCGGACTATGTTGTCGCGGTGACTGTGAGTGGGAGGACGGGAAGAGGAAGGTCATGTCAAGTGCCATTGATGGCGCCCATGCTGAAGTGGTGGTGCATTTACTGAGTGGTGACGATCTGGCGTATGACATGGGGGAAGTTTTCGAGGAGATTATTGCCAGAGGACAAGATTCACTCGCAAAGAAGATTTATGGCATGTACCCCGATATTTCGGACGGTGGAGACTTGTTTGTTCAAATGGCTAGTGAAGACCGTATCGATGCTGTCAAATACCTGCTCAATCGCGGATGCAAGGAGGTTGGCTTAATTGAAGAAGCTTTTAACAAAGCAGCTATCTGTCGTTGCAAAAATGTGTTGGAATTCTTGATGAGCACTGGGCGCGTATCGGTGGCGGCGTTTGATAGAGCGCTCGAGTGTGCAGCGAGTTCTGGATCGATTAAAGCTGTTGTGAATCTTTACAAGATGCGTTGTGCCTCCTCTCGAGGGATTGAGAGTGCGTTCGAGCAAGCCGGAAGTGTTGCAGTAGTAAGATTCCTCCATGAGAACGAACAAGTACCCAGTATGTCGATCATCGCATGTTTCAAGCATGCTTGCGGTCGTGAATTCGCGGTCTCTATGCCTAAGAAAGAGTGGGATGGAATCGTTGTGTTCCTTTACAATCTGCACTGCATTCCGTCTGAGGTGCTCAGCGAAGTTTTCTCGAACACGCCATTCGACATGATGGGATTGGTGAAGGGGTATACAGGGACCAAACTGTATCGTCAAATACTGTCTACGAAGCATTCAAGAACGCAGCGGAACGAGGTCATGTCAACACACTGAGGTTTCTTCTCAACAAGCGAGCAATCTCACAGGCAGTGAAGGAGGAGGCATTTGTCCGCAATGCAGTCATTCAGCTCATTGCAGAGTGAGAGGGCTTGTCCGTAAACACGTTGAAAGAATCGCTGGACCTTGCGACCAATCCCATCTTGAAGCGATTCCTCCGAACGAAAATTCAAGCCGCGGAAAATGAGTAGTTGCAAGCTAGTGAGGAAAGTGGTCTTTAAACTAGGACCGAAGACAATATGTACTTTGTTCAGCGACTTGTTAAGCTTGCGTTTGATGGATTAATAAAACTGTTCTGGTCAATACTGGACGAAGTGTAGTTGTCAACAGCAACGAGTTACAATGTCATCATAACGAGATTATCATACTCTAAAACCTATCAAAACCGCAACGATCATAAGAAAAGATCATCCTGTTCACGGTATCAACAACATTATTTACACGTACATGTAGATTTGCTTTGAACTTCTAAAAAATACGCGTGTGGTGTTCGTTCAACATCACAATTCTAAAATCCGTTGGCTCCGAATCCTATCAGTTTCTTCTATACCCGACTGATGCCACGCACGTTAAGCCAGACCAAGTCCTTCAAGTCCTCCAAGATGTTTTCCGCCGGAGATGATGTCTGCTGCTGAGAAGGGTGACGACAGGGAACAGGCGTCTCATATTGTCGAGGCTCTGAGCGCCAAAATTCTTCTTTCCCTGAAGTGATCGTATACATCCTACTGCTCACGAATGTTCTACGTTGGATGCTGGAAGAAGTGGAACTATCAAAAAATATTCATGATAACCGCAGCCAGCGTATGATAAGTGTAGCGCTGGTAGTAAAAAGAAATGCACACATTTCCCGGTATGTAGATTGTGTACTGAGCCGCAAGGTGAGATCTGATAGAGAAGAATGACGCTGATCAATCTATTCAGGTCCAAGTCTAATGCCTCACGTGTTAGTTACATGTATGTCTTGAGCTGTTTGGCTGCTTCAGAGAGCCAGCAGTGTCGAGCGCTTATCGTTTCTGCCAGTTCACGAAGCGTAAGCCGACCAGAGCAATGAGGCGGAAGACGACGATGAACGCGATCACCACGAAGAAGTTAGTCCAGATCTCGTTGTGCTTCATGCCGAACACGTCCTCGGTAAACTGCTTGACTGTGACAGCACCTGAGGATACCGGGGCATTCTGAAGCGGCTGACAGCCGAGCTCGGACCCAACGCCGCTCCAGGTCTTGGTCGCTTCGTCGTACACGGGCTCATCCGGGCAGTCAGCAAACACAAGCGCGCCGAGGATCGCGAGACCAAACCGTTGCGGGGTGATCGTGTACAGCCACTTGTAGCCCTGAGGGATGAGGTTCGCGGGCGGGCTGAAGCCCATGAAAAGGAAGAAAACAGAGTTCACGAGAATTCCGATGATGCCTGCGACCTCCTCGCTCGGCAGCAAGTACACGAACATTTGTCCCATGTACGTGAGCATGAGGATCAGCAGCGACGTGTTGATCCAAAACATGACGAAGATGTAGAAGCCCGTGAACTGCACCATTGGGAAGAAGATGGCCGTGTATACCAGCGTACCCCCGAACACGTACGGGATTTCCACAATCGTCGAACCCACAAAGTACCAGAACGCGTTGTACGTCTGGGAAGCTCGCTCGCGGTAGAAAGCCGGACGGTCAGCAGAAGTCACGGAGAGCACACACTGGAACGAGATCATGCCGTTGAAAATCGTGGACATGAAGAGCATACCCATGCCCGAGTTCAGGCCCTGGTACGTCTCGTACTGAGCCTGGGTAAACGTCACGCCGAAAAGCAGAGCCAAAAACACCGCCATGCCGACGCGTGTGAGGTTGTAGGTAGGCGAACGCCAGTACATATCCAGGAAGCGCTTGGTCAGGAAGTGCATCTGTGTCACGGACGCAGCAGCACGTTTCTTAGCGAACCGCAGCTCGGGGATGCCTGCGGATGGCATTCCGATCCCTTCGTTGGAAAGAGCGTGATCCAGTGTCTGCTGCTGCTTACTAGCCCCAAACGTCGAGACAAAGTCCATGCCATCAGCCGAGATGTTCGACACACCCGCGCCGATGCACTCGAGCATCCACGTCGCCGGGTTGTACCTTGGCGGCAGCGGCGACATTCCAGGGAGCGCCTCAAAGTAGTCCACTAGGTGCTTGCACTTGTGGCCCAAGTCGCCAAAGAACACGGTCTCACCTCCACGCTTGAGCAGCAGAAGGCTGTCAAACAAGAAAAACACTTCAGAGGATGGCTGGTGAATCGTGCACACGATCGTTCGTCCAGAGTCGGCGACCTTGCGGACGCCATCCATGATCACCTTGGCCGAGCGCGCGTCCAGACCACTCGTGGGCTCGTCAAGGAACAACACACTAGGCTGGGCAGCTAGCTCCACGCCGATCGTCAGACGCTTCATCTGCTCCGTGGAGCTGCCACGGATAATCTGGTCGGCGATGTCGTGCATGTCCAGCAGAGTCAAGCACTCCTCGACGGAATCGTACTTGACGCTATCCGGCACACTGCTGTCCTGGCGCAAGAACGCACTGAAGGTAAGTGCTTCGCGGATCGTCGACGCCTCCGAGTGAATGTCCATCTGCTCGCAGTAGCCCGTGCAACGGCGAATGGCCAACTCGTTCGCCTCGTAGCCGTTCAGGAGAATCTGCCCCGAGATCGTACCCCCGGTCTTGCGGTGAGCAATGACGTCCATCAACGTGGTCTTACCAGCACCTGAAGCGCCCATGAGAGCAGTCATTTTGCCTGGAAGAGCAAAGCCACTGATGCCCTTGAGAAGCTCGATGGTCTCCTTCGGGTTCGACGGTTTGGGCACCGAGTAGCGCAAATTCTTGAACGCCACCGTCACGGGCGTGAAAGTCGTGTTGCGCGACGCCACGTCCAGCATCACCTCACTAGCGGTCAGAGACTTGGACACGTTGCTGCTAGTGGGCGTGCTAGCAAGTCGGTAGGCCTCGCCATCCTCCTCAGCCTTCTCGCTGGCCACACCAACGTTCTCCGGGGTCTCGTAGCGCTTGTACTCCAGGGCCAGGTATCCGAGCGTCATGCACGCCACGTAGAAGACGGCCATGTAGATGACGCAGTAGAAGATCCAAACCTTCTCGGTCTTGATGTCGAACAACTCCAGGTAGTACTTGCCCATCGTGACGCCCTCGGTGGCGCAGTAGTCAATGCCATCGTACACACACACGTCCAGAGCGTCCGAGCG
The DNA here is from genome assembly GCA_019155715.1 of Phytophthora pseudosyringae. Lineage (NCBI taxonomy): Eukaryota > Oomycota > Peronosporomycetes > Peronosporales > Peronosporaceae > Phytophthora > Phytophthora pseudosyringae. Next base: position 24,452 of record JAGDFM010000347.1, read on the forward strand.
GTATTCGATAATGGCGAGTGCACGCAGCGTCCAGGAGACGGGAGTGATCCAGTACAGCCAAATGAAGTAGCTCGGAATCTGACTTTCCGTGACGATGAAGCCCGCAAAAATGATGAAGATCAGCGTCGAGACCATGGAAATGGGCGTCGCGATGTTGATGTCCGGGGCCGCCGCCGTCAGGACGAAGAAGAACGAGCCCAGTCCGAAGTTGGTCATGAACAGGACCAGCAAGAAGAGCAGGAACTCGACAATCTCCGACACGAAGCCGCACATCCAGTACACGAGCGTGCCGAAGATCAGCGTCTCCGTGATGCAGAGCGGTAGCTGGCTCACGGAGTTGGCCACGACGTAGCTCGCCGTGCGGAAGAAGTTGGCGCCGCGCTGCTTGTAGAAGATATCGCGGGCTGCGATGAACGTGGGGAGCTGCGACGACTGGCCCATCGACAGGAACAAGGTGCCCGCGAAGATGATGCCCATGACCACCTGGATCTCCTTGGGGTCAAACTGATAGAACGTCGTAGCGTAGAGCAAGCCCATGACCGTGACCATGAGCGCTCGGCCGAAGACGTAGGGCTTGTTGCGGCCAATGATGAACATCTGACGGCGGAGCAGCGTCCAGGCGCTGGCCTGGAAGGACTGGTGGAACTCCGCCATGGGCTTCATGTGCTTCTCCGCGACGTGCCTCAGCGTGTCGCTCGTGGGCTTCGCCAGCATCTGCAAGTTGTTCTGGTAGATGTGCGAGTCCCGGAAGACGCGCGCGAACTCGCTCGGCTGGCGAGGGTGCGCGTAGTTGGCCACAGGGACGTCCGCCTCGTACTGAGACTGCTGCTTCGTGCCCAGATCCATGAGGTAGTCGGCCACGTCGCGTCCCTGCGGGCACTCGAAGCCCAAGCCGGCGAAGTAGGACACCACCTCGCTCATCGGGCCGTGGTACATGAGCTCGCCAGCGTTCAGGATCATGAGGTCGTCGAAAAGCGCCACGACCTCCGGCGCCGGCTGCAGCAGGGCGATCACCACGGTCTTGTGGTACCGGTGGGCGATGCTGCGCTGCGTGTTGATGATGTCGAACGTCGCGGCGCTGTCGAGGCCCGTGCTGATCTCGTCCATGAGCGTCATGTACTTCATGCCGAACTCCATCTCGCCCGTCGTCACCCGCTTGCGCTCGCCGCCCGACACGCCTCGAAGCAGCGCGTCGCCGACGATCGTGTCCTGGCAGTTGGCCAAGCCGAGCTGGCTCACGACCACCTCGGGGAAGTGGGCGAACACGGCCTTGGCCACCGCCTGCGCCTCGGCGTTCTCCACCGGTTGGCCGTGCGTCAGCAGCTCTCCAGCGCGGCGCTGGAGCTCCCCGCCGCAGAACTCGTGCGCGTACTCGAGCGTCTCGCGGACGGTGAGCGTCGCAAAGTGTTTGTCATGCTGCGGGACGTACGCCACGAACTGCGGGAGCTGGTGCTTGATCTGAGCTTGTGCTAACCCGTTGTACGTCGCGTCGCCCGAGACGGTCACGTTCGTGGCCTCGGGGAAGCGCCCCGCGAGCACCTTCATGAGCGACGACTTGCCCGAGCCAGGCTGGCCCAGCACCAGCGTCATCGAGCCCGGTCGGAAGGCCCCCGTGACGTTCTTGAGGATCTGCTTGTGGACCACCTGCTTCTTGCGTCCGATGCCCGACGCGGCCTTCCGGACCGTGTTCCAGAGCGTGGGGAGGTCGCTCGACCTGCCGTCGTCTTCGACGACGACGATGTCCGCCGACACCGACAGGTCCGTGAAGCGAACTTCCATCTGCGGGAGCTCGGCCCCCAACGAACGTTCGAGTCGTGACGCCACGAACTCGTGCATGGCCGCCGGACCATTGGCCAGAAGACGTTTACCGGAGTCGAGACCGATTTCTTTGCTTGTGGTGCCGTGCTCCAAGTCGGGATGAAGAGCGCAATCCGACTTGCTCTCGGCCATTGACACAGGACTTCAGCTGATCGTGGGGGTGGAGTACTTGAACGAACGAACGAACTGCCTTTTGCTGTGTCGCTGAGTGGACAAGTTTGGGAATGAGCTTGAAGTGGCCAAAACGAAGCCTCAAGTGATTGTGGCAAGGTTTGGCCACACCTCCATCGATAATCAATGAAATACACGCCGGCATCGCCATGAAAAGCCAGATGGTGGGCTATTCGACGTGTGGTCATCCATCTGAAAGGCACCTCCACAAGGAAAACCATCCAGATTATGTGCCCGTGGAGCCACGCCAACTTGGTGAGCATGCCAATCATGCAACACGGCCGCATCAGTATGCTCCACTTTCGAACGAGTCGCCACTATTGCATGTACATGCATTGTACACTACTAAGGTTTGCAAGCCGGTATAAGGTTCGTTCCTTCGTCCCGACCGACGAACCTTTTCCCGAGTGTAGATATTATACTCCGAGCATCGGCTTAGTACGCAGGTTTACGCGTGAGTCCATTGCATTGTCCTCTTTTCAGGTGTGCCGGTATGATGGCAATCCCAAACCCGCCGCCACCTTGAGCAGATGGGTGTCGTCAGGCTACCGCAGTTCCAACTCAATGGAACCTGCGCTCTAGCGTCATGCGACCTTCGTGGCAAGGTGACGCTGTCAAACTTGCTCTAAGTGGAGCTGTGTGTGCCATGCCCCTTCGGTGCCTGTGGGACTACTGCACACTTCCATTTATTAGAGAAGTACATGGAGTAGTGTAGCACCTGCTTCCTGCCGTATGATGTGAGCCCCGCCGCAACCGATCCGCATCCGCCCTTGCGTTGGCTGGCTGGAGTCCACCATCGCAATTGCACGTTCTCGTCGAGTTGACCAGTCTGAGGCTTGATACAGTCGCTCGTTTGAAACCAGCCCCACTCATGCCAGTGGAGCAAGTTTACGCTTTGACATGATACACGAAGCTTACGCCGTCTGCAGATACCGAAGCTTTCGCAGTCTGCGGATACCGGCTGGGTTTGTTGTCTCACGCTGCATCGCAGCTTTGATTATCGAGCCGCAGTGTGATGCCACGCTCGATCACTTTTCGGTGCGGTATTTACATGGCACGGGTTGACCACGACACTTCATTGACAAGGGATGTGAATCTTCGATAGCGGTCGCCCTGACTGAAAAAAGAGCTGTCAGCGGCTAAAGACGCCACGACAGTCGCCACGATGGCCAAGAACACGGGCGTAGCGAAGACTGCACTGAAGAATGGGCTGAGCTCTTTGATCGGGTTGAACTGAACAGTAATTGCCATTTCAAGCATGATACATGTGCATGTATAAGGCACCAACACCTTGACTGCGACCCGAGAGGCGAGTATGTTGAATTGGCCGATGCGCCACCATGCTGGCATCCTTGTGTAGCGATCCGAGACGGGAATAATGTACATTTTCGTCCACAATGTTGGCGATGTGCATGCATATCGGCTGTGTACCTTGTCGACGCCAATTGAAAATCTGGAGGAGGTTTTATCCTCGATGTATGGCGATGAACCTGGATAGCTGGCGAATGTCACCGCCCGAAGACTGGAAGCTCGCGAGTGTTAGCTGTCCATGAAGCGAGCCGAAAATACAGTCAATGAGAGAAACTGCTCACGGATACCCGGCCAGGGTTGCCGAAAATTAAATCTGTGGTGCCACTATTGCAATAGATTTGAATTTGAATAATCAATTTATTTGCCATCCATATAATAATATTATATTATATTATAATATTGAAAGATGGGTTATTACAGTTGGCGATTGATAACCTATCTTTCAATATAGGTTTATAGGTAGACTCTACAGTAATGACTTGAATATGCATTGGGGCGATTGCACCAATGACTTTTGAGCCGCCCCTAGTCAGTAAATATGGGTGGGATTGACAATACTTATCCGCCAGAAATCTTCGGCAGTCTTATGGTGAGTGGCCCATCTATCCGGGGCCTTGAGCTCGTATATTTGTCGTATATTTGTCGGTTATTGCGGCAATAACCAGGTTATCTCACAGAGATGATGATTGGCTGTGTTTTAAAATTCCTGGTTATACCTTTTCAGCCAATCGTTTGAATCCCAGCCAATTAACTTGGCGTTTGTATCTCCGCGTAAGGCAGACGAATAGCAGACCACCGCCGCCAGCGAGCAGCTCCATCCGCGCAGCATGTCCAAGCTCAACCCGAACGCGGGCGAGTGGGTCCCCACGTGCGTCTCATCTTGCTGCCTTCTGCCTTCTGCCCACCGCGCCCCGTAGCCCTAATGCTGACCCTACTTCGCTGCCTTTCCTGCAGTTTCTCCGCCGCTTCTCCGGCCAAATCTCCGAGTGCGGCGTCTCCCGTCAAGGAGAAGGCGCCCAGCAGCGGGGACCAGACGCCAGTCAAGACGAGCGAGGCGGGGGAGACCACAGCTGCCTCTGCCGTTCCAGCCAATAGCAAGACGGCACTGGAGCGCGCCGCCGAGTTGGGGCACGACGTGGCGCTCGACGAGAACGGAGAAGCCATTTCCTACGTACGCGAGAGAGAGAGAGAGAGAGACGGAAGTTATGGGGGGTGGAGAGAGCCTGACGAGGTTGTGATTGGCTGCAGGAGGGGTACTCGCCGCTGCACGACAGGTTCATCTACTCGAAGGAGTATCTGCTGGCGGTACTGTCGACATTGAAGAGGATGTCAGGAGTTAGAGGCCGGCGTGTTAGACTGACGGGTGGTTGTGTTGTAGTTCCAGCCGCTGGGAGATCGTGTGCTGAAGGGCATCCCAGACGTTGTGAGGAATCCCACGCCGCCAAAAGTAAGAACTGCTCGGGTTCTGCCATTTTAAAGACAAGTGTAACTGATGCAACTGTGCTGTGCACTGCAGAAAATTGGCGGAAAGATGAAAGGCAGACTCGTGTACTCGGTGGCGGAGCTTCTGCAGGTTTGTATGGCTGCGAGTTTATTGTTTGCTGCGGTATTGTTTTTACCTAACGGGTGGAATGTCGCTGCGTGCAGTTCCAACCGCTATTCGAGATGATGCCGGAGGACTTTACGTGGGCAGATACGATCGGTGCAGATGCCGTGATGGGCGAGAACAAGGGGAAGAAGGGCAAGAAGGACAAGAATCGCCAGCTGCGTGGCAATGTCATGTCGTATGACGCGTCCTTGGTGTGCTACTTCAATCCGACGGAGTATGCTGCGGCCATGAACATGGGACTTTACACGGGCCCACCTGCCGAGGAAACTGCGAATGGCTCCGACGGCAATAATAAGGCGCCCGTCATTGAACCGGTCAACCCAGTCGAGGAAGCGATTATCGCAAAGCGCCGCATTGCCACGTACGTTCTATCTGGACACAGTTTGCTGTTGCTACACGTGTGCTAACTCCGGTTTATTTCACGGCCTGCAGATTACTGGATGATGTTAAGCCAGATACGGTGGGCACCATCGTGGAGTCATTTATGGGTATCACGATCAGCTGCACACATACACTGCAAGAAATCATTGGCCTGCTGTTCGACCATGCAATAGCAAACCCCAACTTAAGGTACTTCCTGCACCCATACCACGGCATGTTCTTATGCGACTAACTCCTATTCTCTCTCTCTCTTAGTGATTCGTATGCTAAGCTGTGCACGGGCATGTCGGAGCGGACCCCGGAGTTTAAAGATGGAGCGAAGACCATTAACTTCCGGCGGATTCTCCTCACCAAATGCTACGAATCGCTCATTGAAGAACCTGATAGCCAGCCCTTGCACCTGACCAGCAAGAAGAACGGAAGCAATGGAGCGGCGCAGCATTCGTGGCGACGAAAGTGCATGCTGCAAAATGTGGGCTTCGTAGGGGAGTTGTTCCGACGGCAGTTGCTCACCGAGAATATCATGCACGTCTGCGTGGCGATGATGCTTGACGACGAGGTGAAACCCCAAGCAGAGATCATTGAGGCCGCATGCGGGCTTCTGAACCTGGTGCGTGTGCTGTGCTGCATGACTTGCATATTTTTGCGCTGTTTGCTCACGTTTTATTTATGTCTTAGGTCGGTGATTTGCTCGATGGATCGAGTCCAGCCTCTCGGCGAACGATGGACGAGTATTTCGCAGTGCTTGTGCGAATTCAAGAAAACTGCCAACTCCCAGACCGTGTCAAGAAACTTATGACTGCTGTACGTGATACAGTTCTTGGATATTGCGAATGCGTTCATGACTAACACCATTTCTTGTCAACGTCGATGGTTGATTTGAACAGCTAAAGACTTCGCGAGCGGGTGGGTGGATAAAGAATCGGCCGAATAGCTCTTCTGCTTCAAGCACACCAGTCGCGTCCCCGGCGAAGCCAACTGACAGCGAAAGCAACGGAACAGCCACCTCCCCTGTGAAAGCGGTATCAACCACTGCACCACCTGTAACTGGGGGAGAGTCTCCTGCCGATATTCAAGCAGGGGACTCGGTGACTGCGCCGAGGGACGACTAAAGCTCACAACTAGGTAGAAGAACAAGACAGGAACTCACGATAGCGAGGAAGGTATGACAATTAACGTAGAAATGATAGTTAGCCGCACCAGGACCCCGCCTATTTAAACGATAAAAAGATAAGAGAAACCACACCGCAGTTCGTTCATTACTCTGAACGTGTTTGCACGTGCAGGAGTTGAAAATTGGCATTGGCTCCTTGTAGGACGAACTCATATTTCACTTGCGTTTTTGCCACGTCTTCACTCACATCAGCGGCATCCTCCACCTCTTCGCGCAGAGTAAACACATCAGGCTCTCGAACGTCAGGTGCAATCTCCAAAAATCGACACCATCGACGGAGCAGTCGTCGATCCCGAAGCAGGAACGCATCTGAATTCCCCACAACAACAGCAGTCCCAGAACCCGTTGCTGTCTCCATGTAGGCGCGAGCTTCCAGCAAAAAGGCCAGCGTCTGGTACACGCTGCCTATGTGACTACAAACACGCAGCAACCATTTCACATTAGTGCCAAGCACCAGGAAGTACACAGCCCAACTCTCTCTCCAGGCTTCACCTCTGGTCCGCGAAGAACCTCTCGAAGCCGTCAACCAGCAAGACCGACGTCTCCTTAGCCACCACGTGCAGCGAGCACAGGAAATGCTGCAGCTCCGCGCTGCTGCGAAGGTACCTGCACGAAACAGAAACATCTCTCATTGTCAGTTTAAATATTTTAAATAAACTATAATAAATAAAATATGCTGTTTACTTGATGTTGATGCTGCTCCAGATGGCGTTGTTCTCTCCGGTCTGCACGGGCAGCCCGCACTTGGAGCAGGCAGTGACCGGCACGATCTCCGAGGCCGTCGGCTGGGACGCGCCCGCGCTGCCGCACATGACGAGCACCACGTTCTTGCCGGCCATGACCTGCGTGAAGCCGAATTGCAGGAGCATCGACGTCTGGCCCGCGCCCTTGGGCCCGTGAAGGTACAGCACGCCGCTGTCCCTGACGCCGTCACCCTCTCGCTGGCATGGCCTCGTGTCCTTCGGCGCGCTGGGGCCCGCGCAGAAGTCCGTGCCGCCCCCGTGCGTGAAGAACTCCTCGAGGTGCGGCATCTTGCTGGTCAAATGCGGAATGTGCAGAGGAGTGATGGTCAGAGGAGCAATGTAGCCATCTTATACATGGCTGCAGTTGCAGTGCACCAGTTTGTTAAAGCTGTAAGTGTTGTGCCATCATATATCGAGTATTTCGCTGGTTCTCGGCTGCACGACGTCCGCGTGCTCTTTAAATGATCGCTTGTCTGGCGTCGTCTTCAGCTCATAGTGGTTTGAAAGCTTCCATCTCGCCAGTTCGCTGCCGCGGACACACCTGCCATTTTCGACATCGCATCTGCCTTAACCACGGGACAGCAAAGAGGAGTGTCGACCGTTGGAGTCAGTGAAGTCACACAACACATCCCAGAACCACGGCGGTGCGCCGAATCAACTACGCTGTCAGACGTCTGGACTGGGATGAAGTCGATAATTCTCTGCGTCCTGGTGGGCCCCCTTTGAATTGTGTTATGCGACTTTGGACGACTGGAGACGCTATGTGGAGTCTGAACGCCAAGCGCTATTGCCCTCACTGATGATGTGGTATAACGGAAGAATTATTATCATCGACTGCAAAATACCATTCGCGATTGGGCTGCAACGCGCATTAATTTTGCGTTCTTCAATGCTACAGGCACTGGAGATGATCACCTTTGAGCCTACGGTGGATGTCAAATACGACATCTCGATGTTTTGGGTGCTGCGGCGCAATTTGGGGATCTGAGACCAGACTCCAGCTTCGGTTCTAGCGACGAATTGCTTGAAGCGTTCAAGCCGCCTGGCCTTGATTGGGACGAATTTCACACGTTGAAAGTGGAAGTTGGAGTTCACCAACAGTGGGGCAAAGTGGATGACGGCTGCAGCTTGAATTATAAAGCGGGCGCGTGGCGGCAGCATGCTGGTGTGGAATACGTTCTCTGTGTTCACGTTCGTGAGGGACTCAATGTTCGGCAGTATCGTCTGGACTCCATTGTGAATGGTCAATTTCAAGTCTCTTGCACGGTAGTGGCAACAATTGATGAAAATGCCATCTGGAGTTTTGATGCCCGCCGGTTGTTGGGGTTTTCCCCGGGAGCGGCTTTACCTGTAGGATTTTAAGATCCAGTGAGGGTCAATCTCTTTGAGGTAGTGGCACGGATCCGGGAGCGCATCGAACGTGAGCGTGAACGCAGAAGACTTGCGAGAGGAGCTGAACAAGATGAAGAGGAAGAATATGACGACAGTGGCGATGACGATAACGACGCAATCCCCCCGAGACGACTACGGCCCCAAAATGAAAACGATCATTTTCAGCGACAAGTGAGACCACGCTTGGGAAGAGCTCGCCAACAAAACCCACGTTTGCAGCATGTTATCTCGCCGCCACAAATTTGAGCCGCTCTATTTCCAGTTATTCTTGTTGGGCTGCCTGCGGACTCCTAAATACAAGTGCTGCTGTGGCTACGGCTAGCGAATTTTTGTTGGGTGCTGCACCTGGGTGGATCCGGTCAAATTTAGCATGCATGACGGAGTGATTCGTATCCGCTCTTTAAACCAAATGTATACTGAGCTAGCCATACATTTCCCACCTTTCCATTCTACATCTAATGCCCATATTCAATAAGCCCATAAATTGGGCATCATCGTGAAGTCACGAATCAAGTTGAGCACCCCCATCTGCAATGCAGTCAACGCAACTACTACAGTACATCGCTAACCAAATACACACCTCCGTGCGAGGCAATTTACCTTTCGCAGCCGGATTTCCATTGAAAATTTTTGGGTTTACTTACTCCTGCTCCTGCTTCTCTCCGTGCTTGAGCACCGCGCCGGCCAGTTCTCCGACGAACGGGTTGGCCATGGCCGGGCCTTGCTGCAGTTTACGCATGCCGTTGATCACTTCACGGGTCTTGGAGATGTAGAGTCCGTCCAGACTGGAGCGCATGTCGATCTCCATGTCCTCGACCATGCGGCCCATGTTGGACACGTGGGCGAATTGGTCTTCAAACTCCATGGAGCGCTCCGCCTGTCTGGTGAGCGTTCCATCCAGCGTCAAGTCGCCCAGTTCGGGGCGGTTGACCTTCATGGCCAGCAAAACGGAGGTCGTGAGGCGGTACGTGGCCTTCTTGACGCCCTTGTCCAGCACGTCGCTGCCCTCCTGCACCTCGATCACGTGGATCGAGTTCCAGGACCCCTTTTCGACGAATCGCTGGTCCACGACGTCCTTCTTGACGAGGAAGCAGGCGGCAAAGCCCGGCTCCAGGTCCCACATGTAGACGGACGAGATGCCGCCCTGGTAGTACAGTTCTCGGTACGAGTCGAAGATCTCGTTGGCCTGCACCTCCAGCTCGCGCAGCGTCTCGGACGGGTAGAAGCCTTCGCCTTCAGACGCCGGAGGGTCGAACTGATTGGTCCACGGGGAGCGGTACGCGTCGCCGTCGCGGTTGTAGTCGCAGAGCAGATACTTGCGGCCGTTGGCCGGGTCCACGGCCACTTGGAGCGGCTGGTCCACGCGCTGGTACAGCTCGTCCGCGATGGCCGGGACCAGACGCGTGAGGTTGTACACGTCCGTCTCCACCTCGCGCGGCGGCATGCGGCGCATGAGGTTGAGACACGACGTCATGCCGCCGTCCGCGGCGCTGGCGTCGGCGCTCATGCTGCTGCTGATCTCTATCTGTCCCCTTAGCTTGTGATGGGATTGGTCAAATCTGATAACGCATTTTAACCAGTAGGGATATTACGCGTTTCAGCCAATGGTGAGACGGATATATTGTGCACGGATTTCCAGCCAATCGAGGCGCGAGCAATATTGGCTGGAAGACATGCCACACCAACAAATTGCACCGAAGTGGCTAGTAGCGACGTGTTGCAAGAGGCAGCGATGAGCAAGCGCGTGAAGGTGCATCTCCAGCACCAGGAGGCGTTCGACAGCACGGCCCCCGTCGTCGGTGCGTCCACCACCTTTCAGCCGTCAATACCCAATTGGCCCGCTATGCTGGACATGTACTGACATAATGACCACCCCGCTTGCCATGGACAGCGACGTTCCGCAACGGCCCGCCGCCGCCGAGCCAGCGCAAGGACCTGGCCTTCGAGGTGTTCGAGAACCCGGCCAAGAAGCAGCGCCTGGTGGTGGCCAGCTCCGAGAAGGTGGCGTACCAGGGCGCCAACTTCGGCTACCTGGGCTCCAGCCACGACTTCGCCCACTACGCCGTGGGCGTGTACGACAGGAAGACCAAGGAGGTCCGGCTGTGCAATGTGAACCAGATCTACGTCATGCAGCAGGCCATCAAGAACTCGGCCGAGAACGTGGACGACAACCGCGGGGAGGACAAGAGCTTCATGGAGCAGCGGCGCGACCTCGTCGAGGTCTTCGGCAGCAAGAAGAGCAAGCGCATGCAGAAGAACCGCGAGGAGAACATCGTGGACCTCGAGCACATCAGCGGCGCTGCCTCCGTCTCGCAGACTCTGCAGAAGAAGATCTCGGCCGCCAAGCGCAAGCTCGAGGAGGAGCGTGCGCAGGACGGAAGCTACACCAAGGAGGGGGCCGCCTTGGCTGCCACCCGCAACGCCCTCCTGCCGCCGTGCGATGTCGACGCGCCTACGCCCGACCGCGTCTACGACCTCACTAAGTGTAAGTTTCTATGTTGCTTGGAGTTAGTTGGCATGGCGAGCAACGTTCTGACGGCTGGTTTGGTGTCTGCTACTCAGTTATGGATCACGCCGTCATGGACTCGCTGACCATCATGGCTGAGGAGGTCATTGAGGCGCTGCAGACCTCGAGCGTGGCGGAGTACGCTGCCAGCTTGAGCCTGGCGTCGCTGCCGACGCGGTTGATGCTGTCTCTATCTGCGCCGTACGACGTGAACAAAATGTGCCTCGTCGTGTACTTGGCGTACATGATCGACTTCTACAACTCGCGCTTCCCGATGCGGAAGTCGGCTGCCGTATTCAGTGAGGAGAAGGGCATCCCGCTTGTGGTCGTGCGCCACTTCTTGAAGCTCTTCACCGACATCAGCGAGGGCAACGGCTACCCGACGTACTTCCAGTCCAAGGCCATGAAGGACAAGCTCAGCCTGTTCATTATCGTGGTGGCACTGACTGTGAATGGCTTCACGTTGGATCTCACGGAGGTTGGCAACGACCTGAAGAGGTCTTCCGTCCACATTCAATCGTACGCCCGCCAGCTTGGCTGCATCGTGGAGAAGACCAAGCCTGACGCTGCCATCTACGGTGGCGCGTCGTCGCTGGCATCCAAGAAGCAGATTTATCGTGCAGTGCTGTCCGTTCCGCTCCACTTCCCGCGCCCGAAGCGTGGAGGCCCGGCTCGCCGATAAGCAGTCGGCAGCAAATAGAAGCCCCAGATGTACAGGACGGAGACTTCTCTAGGACGAAATACATACTTGCATGATCACTAGCGCTATTTCTCCTCATTGTTCGTCAGTTTTTAATCCGTAGACAGTCGGCAAAGGCACATCGATACTTGGCATCCAACGCGCTGGTTCTTCGCGCACGGCATTCAAAACTTTTGTTGCATTTTCGGCACTGCAGCTCACCGTTGGAGCACGACAACTGTCCTAACCAGTTACTATAGATACACATCTCTCTTCCTTCCCCTCTCTCTGGCTTAGGTCTGCGTGGGGCGGCCCGTGAGGTCCGAGTCCGTGGAGAAACGCGAGAGCGCCGACGTACGGTCGAACGATCCTGACTCGAGCATGGCGTAGCTGTCGTTGGTGCCGCGCATGTCGTCCATCCAGTGCGACTGCTCGTGGTCTCCTGCCGGGACTTCGCTCTGTCGCTCCAGGGCCTCGGACACGGTCGTTCCCACGGTATCCCGTCCGAAGTCGTCGACACTGCCGTCGAACGAGTTGAGCACTCCCTGGCCGTTGTACGTCCCGGAGAACGAGTTGGCGTAGGATCCGGCCAGGGAGCCGGCGAACGAACCGGCGTACGACTCGTTGAAGGACTCTGCGTAGCTGCCGGGCGCGGCGTTGAACTCCATCGAGTGGGCCTCGAAGTTGCTGTTGCTGGGGCGCGAGGCCTGCACGGCGTCCTTCCGGTTAAAGGGCGACGTGGAGGGCGCGGCGCCGTTCACCGTCGACTGCGCCGGGTCGAAGTTGTACCTCACGGGCTCCTGGGACGGGCTGGGCGAGCCGCCGGGCACGGCGTGCAGCATGGCGATGGAGGACGCCAGCGGGTCGGGCGTGGCCTTGGTGGACGGCGCGTCGAGCGTGGTGAAGTCGTACTCGGTGGGGGTGTTCTGCGTGTTGGTCTCGGACATGTGGTTGGGCTCCGTGGTGGTGACCTTGGACACCGGGTAGTCCTGCATGAACTGCTTCTCGTCGTCCTGGCGCTGGGCGCCCATGTAGCGGTACACGAAGAAGCCCGCGACGCCCAGCACCACGAGCACGCCCGCGATGATGCCGATGATGGCTCCTGCACTCATTCTGGCTGGCGGCTAACGCTATTAGGCTGAGCTAGAGAAGGGAAGGAGCCCTTTGAGAAGAGGGGAGAGCGCTCTCAGCCCACGGTCGGGGATTCGGTTGTGAGCGCCGCCGTCGCACTGAAATCAGCGCGCGCGTGGTCCGTCGTCGGCCCGTGCGCTGAGCTTCGCACGGTCGATCTGCGGTTGTGTGGAGGGCGGGAGGAGCGGGTCGCAGTGCCGGGCCCGCTTCAGCTCCTGCAAATGACAGCTGGCAGGCGCTCGGGCCCATATAGTGAGACCAAGAGACCCGCCGTTTTAATGGCGCGGTCATTTCCACACAGTGACACTGACGTACCAGCTGTCTCGCCGCCCTTTTCTTCCCGGAGCATTTGGCGTTTGTATGCAAACCGCGATCGGACGACTGTACCACGCGCGACCTTGAGTTTCAAAGAGTGCGGGGCTCCGATGCTTTTGGTCCCCATGAAGGAGGGACCGAGGCCGCCATGCGCTCGCTACTTCTCGGTACTTGGCATTGGCGACGGCAACGCGAGAGTCGAGGCGAGCGCAACGCCAAGCAAGTTACCACTTGCTGCCGTTCTAGCTTTCGCAAGTCAAAAGAGGCGGTGCGGGGAGCTTTGCACCATCGATTTTTGGTGACTCCGAGTGCAAGATAGGGGCTCGGCTGCCGCAGAGCCTTTAGCAACACGGCTCGGCTTGCTTGTCATCCAACAGCACACAGGTACAAGCGCCCCAAAAGTTGATTAAGGTTTGGGGGCGCTGGCGTGGAGAAACCGACTTTCAGATCGGGGGCTTCAAGACTTTTGGTCGAGTCCCGCGTTGGCGCTCAAATTGCCGCCACGCCGTGGGGGCACTTTCGTACAGAACCGTTGATCGACACCGCGGGAAGGATAAGCCTGGGGCTTTGTGCGGTGGGACCGGAACACCGAGGTCGTCAAGTCCTCGACAGAGCCTCACCTCCTCGCCGCTGGTGACACCTTCACTTACCGTCGCCTCAGAAAGGTGCAGCGGAGATATACGGCCCCAGGCATTTTAACTCGCTACGTTACACACCTCGACAACTTTTTAGTTGCGCCCGCTCGATTTGGACTCGCGAGGAAAAAGGCACATGCTTGCTACACATGCGCTGTACATGTGCGATACATGTCCTCATCCTAATAGCATCAGTGCTCTCTGTCACATATGCATGCGTCGAAGAGCGCCTCCATCGTGGAGTGCAGAATGCAGCGTCTGGCCAAAGGCCAAGCGGTTCTCTGCTGCCACCGACCCTGAGTGAAGGCCTTATTCGAGCGCCAGCTGTCTGCTCTAAGCGAGTTATCGGGGGCTGAACACGAAGCGGCTGGGTCTGGCTCAGCTGCATCAGCACTCTTGGACCTATTAATATTTGTTGTGGGTCTCATCTTGGCTAGGGTGCAGTCCTTATTCAGCCACCACCTGCCGTGTCGATACTGCGGTGCCAGCGTGAATTTGCTGCACCTGCTAATACCATGACAGAACCCACTCTGCTGCCCGTCATATCGACCTCTGCCTCACAATCGGAGTGACCAGGGCTAACTGCACCCTCGCTGAACGAGAAAGTTCCTCGTTCCATGTTCCGATGTAAGGAACCTGGCGGCCTTTATTGCTTTCAGTAGCCCAAGTACACCTTTTCTCACACAAATGGCTGGATTTTCATCTCTCGTGCAACTTGCAGTACTAATTTGACGATGGCGGTGTGGTGCCTTCTCTCTCATTCCATTTTGTTTTATTTTACAGAGCAAGAGATTGAGGACACCCGGACTATACTGAAATGTTCCGATTCATGAGGTGAATCCGAAGCGTTTCGACAAAGTAAATTCTACCCCAAAAAATTGAGGTCTTCTTCAAGCAAGAGCGTATTTCCTGTGAAGATTGCAGCGAAATGTACTCCCCGTACTGATGGTGTTAAGTTCTAAACGAGAATATCAACTGAGGCAGCAGATGATGAGTTTTGTGCGAACCCTACTATCATATTGTGGTGACTGTATGAGCAAAAGCGCGTTTCTCCCGACGGGCTTATCATGGCGTCCAAGAACGCGATTTCCACACAGCACCGGAAACATTTCGCTTGTGCTGCACAATTTGTGGGACGATTGCTCGAGTGAAAAATTGCCTAGTCCATATTTCCCTATCACAGGCTCATGTGCGTGTGTAGTGAACGATATCGAAGCAAAAGATTTGTAAAGGTAGTCGACCATCACTTTACAGCCAGCAAAGGCGCATCTGCGGCATCTCAACTATCTATGATAGTCTACCTTGGACACGATAAACTTCGATGTGATACGGCGGTGGCTGTAGGAACTCCACGTGCATCGACAAATAATCGGTTCAGCTGCTCTGCATTACCGTTGTATTGACAACGACTTCCAACCAAGCTAATCCATATCATCGTTGACGAGATCGTAAATTTCAACGTGGGCGAAGTTAAAACAAATGGTTAGCTTGTGAAAGCAGGACATCGTTATTTTACAGAGAGCTTTACGAAGTCAACAAGCAGCAGATCCACGCAATCAATCTATTTGTTTCGGTATGATCTGCGCCGTTCTGTAATGAATCACTATAATGCTGAATGCAGTACCGTGAATCGAAACTCTAAATAAAAAAGGTCGTCATTTCTGATTTCACCACCACTGGAAACAAACCAACGGCAACGTCGCAGCGCCAACTGACCATGAACGGCAACGAAGGCTCGCCTAACTGCGTCTTGGCGGTCGTGGCCTTCACACTGCGCAACATCGCAGGCTACAATCTGGACGGGTTTGGCCAACTGCTCTCTAACTTCCTCGGCCCCGATCCCAGTCTCTCGCTGCCTGAAGCTTGCACTTTCGCTTCCACTAAAAAATTGTTACACTGGCAGTCCTCCGTCCATCGACGAGCGAACGCCCGGGTTCAAGTTCGTCAACTACATCAGAAGTGAGCCGGGATACGACCACTGGCAGTTCCGGAGGGTGCTGGAAGTGGCGGTCGAGCGCAACAAAGTGGAAATCGTGGAGTGGGCCTTCCACCACTTCTGGAACTCACGTGCCAGTGGAAATAGTGGAAGCCGCAGCCATGAAGGGGCGACTAGAGATACTGCAGGCCTTTCTGGCCCATGATGTGGGTCAAGACTGCCATCAGTACCGTCCGGTAGATGGGGACGAACCATTTCGCTGCAGCGTCCCGGACATTACAGACGAGGTGGCTGCCAGGGGCTGCTGGGTCTACTGGGGTGCCAGAAGCATACACTGTGCTATGGAATATGGGAATTCTGATGTGGCATTGTGGATGCATCGTACGACAGTAACATCAGCGAGCTCGAGGGGGTTGTTTTCTAAGCACTGCACGTTGACAATTTCCGTCGATGAGAATTTATGGTAAGTATCGACAGCAGTATGCTGGGAAAAACTTCTTCATGCGTCTCGCACGCGATGGACACACCCGTGCTGTGGAAGTTCTGTACACCAAGGTACAAAAAACCACCAAGAACACCAAGTTGGTCAGAAGCGCGTTTATCGGTGCAATCAAAAACGTGACGACTGCTGTGGTCACGTTTTTGATAACGACCGGCTGCATTTCCCTGGAAACCATTGATACAGGCTTTGTGGCTGCAGCTTCGAAGGCCACAGCGACATTTTGACGGTTTTGATGAACAACTATAGCATCAGTTTGACGACGATGAATGAAGCATTTGTGAAAGCAGCAGACCGTCAGCATGTCTTCGTAATGAAGTCTTTATGCAATGGGCATAATGTTTCAGCGGAAATAATTTTCGAAGCCTTCGTGAAAGTTTTTTTCCATGGATACCAAGAGTCGGCAACTGTGGAGTATTTGGTTGGGCTTCTTCTCGACGATACACATGTACCGCGAAAACCCAAGTACGAGGCGTTCGTGACCGCTGCCAAGTACAACATGATTAACACACTCCGGAAGCTCAACGAAAGTGAGAATGGGCAGATGCCGCTGAAAGTGTTGAAAGAGGCTCTGGTTCTTACGAAGCAAACGAACGTGAAGAATTTCATTCGCAAGATAGCTTGCGAGCATCTGTTCGATCCAAATCTGCCAGAGCGACTTGATGCGATCATCCAGCTGATAACGGAGTGGGTGGAAGGGCCGATTGGCGAATAGGCGGTCACGGCGTGCTTTCATCGTGTTACAGTCCCCATTTGTCCACCTGCTACCCATTCATTCAATTTTTTTTTTCTGCTAGTGTTTTCTTTCTTTCATCGATTATACAGATGACTCTCTAAGGTCTAACATAGCTGCAGTCGCATAATGCATTCATGTATGGCGATAACCCAGTAGTGGAGGAAAGTGCCAGTACTCTTGGTAAGAGCTTTGCAGACAATTTTCTTGGTCTCGATGCAGTTTATACGATACCCCTGTTCAATAAAACCGATGCAGTTCTCTTAGTGTTTACAATAGGTGCCCCTATGGGGCATACGATGACCTACAGACTTTGGAGTTTCTTGCCGATGAAATGCAGTGACTTCCGGTACCAAGGTCTAGCCAAAACCCAAAGCTCAACAAGCATGAATATGAAAGGTGACGACGTTGAAGGAAGCACACAATGTTCCTACGCATACGAATGCAAGGCCCTCAGCTGCAAGTTTGCGAGCAAGCTAATTCATCCGAGTTTTGAATTTTGGAAGCTTACGGAGGGGCTTGACATCTCACTGAAACTGAAGTGAACTACCGTTATTAATAATAACTGTCGAGGCAATGCGCTCGCAGAGCCAGTTATGTCGCATCGCATCATCGATTGCCAAACTCTGTATTGCTCCGTTTTTATGCTGGGTCTTGAGAGATTTTTTCTCGTCATTCGGCAATTTGCCTCCTAAGAAAAAGAAGAAGCTACGGTGAGATGGCAGTCTCAACATCCAAGAAAAAACGTGCCAGCTCCTTCCTGCAGTCTCCAGCAGCCCAGAAGCACCATCGCACGGCCCCACATAAATCTCATGGTGCCCTTCACTACGAGAGACTCGACGGTGTTCCTTTTCCAGCGAAAATCGTGGCTCTTCCGCATATTTTAACGCTCATCGACGAACTGCTAATGGCTCCTCAAGAAGCTGCAAAAGCTGCGGCAACGACGAGTCAAGCGGGGTGGCTGAGAGAACTACTCTTGCGATTTGGTCGTAGTATAGTTAATACCGAGATGCTCACCGTTGCTGCTGCAGATGGACACGAAGAAGTTGTGAAGGCTCTGCTTCCTGCTCTTGCGTGCACTCATTACCAGAAGAATGCTGATCTTCATAAACGAATTCTAGCGGCGGTGGTAATTGCTGGTGAGAAGGGGCATCTGGGTATTTTGAAGCTGTTGCTACCTGAAACAAAGCTGGAAATTTTTCATGAATACGACTCAAGAAAGCTGGAGGTGGTTACAGTAATCCAGCAAGCTATCGATAAAGCAGCGGGACACGGACATGTTGACGTGGTGAAGTTCATTGCGCAGCATGCACTGGAAAAGCAATACAAACGAACTCTCGAAAGTTCGTCAAAGGCACTCTCGTGTGCGATCGCTGGGGGAAACTCTCACGTGACGGAGTTCTTGCTCTCACTTGATGGATTTCGTTGGAACATGGCCCATGCACTTGACATGGCAGTGACTATGGGACAGACGACACTCGCCGAGCGACTTGAAGGCACCTATCAAAACCTAAATGAGGGGCCGGATTTGCTTGTCCGTCTGGCACGTGAAGGCTATAGCGATGGGGTAAAGTACCTGTATCAAAAAGTTCACGGAAATACCGAGTTGGTTCACTTCGCGTTCGTAGGTGCGGCAGAAAGTGATCAGAACGACATTGCTGGTCGTATACCATCGGAGACGATTGAACAGGCCTTCGTCGTTGCTGCTCGCCATGGAAACATTGATGCTGTTGAGTGTTTGCGCAGCAGCCACCGCATTTCTTCAGAGGCAGTTGGTAAAGCGTTTATGGGCGCCGCTGAGTGTGGCCATCTCAACATGATGCAGGCGTTGCAGAATCAGCAGCAGCGTTATTCGGCTGAGGTGATTCTCCAAGCGTTTTCAAGTGCTGCTGCTCGCGAGAACCTACCTATGTTGAAGTGTGTGACTCAACTTATCATCGATGAAAAACATGTACCGCGCAAGTTTAGATACAAGGCGTTCGTCGATGCTGCTCAGAACCAATGGATGAAGGCCCTGCGCGTGTTGAACAAAACTGAAAATGGGAACATACCACTGGACGTGTTGAAGCAAGCTCACGATGTTGCAACGCATGTGGGCGTGAAAACGTTCATTTACAAATTAACGTGTGCGCAGCTCTTCGACCCCAATTACAAAGGGCGTTTTGATGCTGTTGTCCACGCGATGCAGCAGTGGAAAAACGTATCGATCGATGCCAAGCAAGTATAAACCTGGGCACGGTTCCCTTTCGTTTGCTCTCAAATTTCCTTACGAGTTTAAACTATCAAGTCAATGGTTTCAGAAAAATAGTACACGGTTGTCGTTCGGTCTTGCGTGAAAATGTCAGACCCTCCTCTTTCTATCCTCGAGGGCATAGTAGCATTTGGGCTTTCCAATTCATCAAATATCCTACTACACCTATCAAGCCTGACTTGGCCCACAAGCTAGGCGTATCGGTATCCTCGCGACCGCAATTTAAAGCTAGTGTGAGGGCTTCGTTTCATACACCAAATTAATTACATACTGTACTTCGAAGTACACCTTATGAGGTCACGATTGATTTCTACTTTCTGAATTGAACGGCAAATCAATGCAGCTAAGGCCCACCATCATTTTTTCCCCTCTAGTTTGGGACGAAGTTATCCGTGAGTCCAAGACTATTGTTGCTGATCGTAGTGATCGTGTTTCCCCGAATTTGGCTGCTGCAACTGCGCCGCCATTGATGCCAATAACAAGATCGCCAGTAACAAACTCCACTTCCTCAAAGACCAAAAGCAACATGACGCGGCAGGAGCTGATGCAGACATACAGTGCTGCTATAAACTATAGACGCAGTCAAGTTTTGGCGTGCAACCGAGGAGAAGTGAAAGTTAGCTCTTTCTGTTCAGCCAGAAGGCTCCCCGTACACGCCGAAACATACCTCTAAAAGCGTT
>JAGDFM010000348.1:0-44369 GCA_019155715.1 Phytophthora pseudosyringae
TTGCGACAGGTCTTCGCGCTCATCCTCATAGAGCTGCTCTGCTAGCAACTGATCAGCCAACGTCGCTTCACCGAGGGGACGGACTGGGCCGTGCCCCAGACGGTTCCCACCGTTCCCACTCGGGACACCTCGTAGCGCGGGTTTGGCAGCATATCGGCTCCCGTGCCGAGACTTGCGGATGCGCTCTCAGTTGCCATAGTGGTGGCCACGCTAGTTGAATCGTCGACCAGATCGGCCGCGTCAGGGTCATTTGGATGTGTTTTATTCGTATCATTGCAATGTTTCGAGGGCTCGCATCATTAAGCCTATCGTCAGCTAGGACAAAGCGAGGCACATTTCTCATCGAAATTGTGCAGTACATACCGGTACGTGTATCGGTACAAGCACCAAGTCGTTGTCTCTAGTGGTCCACTCCAAATGTATGTCCATTCGATGTGGTCTGATCTTCCGCTCGAAAGGGCGCATGGGATCCTTCAAGTGGGCAGTCGAGTCCTGATGCTGTTCTTCGCCTTGCTCGCCCTCGTCACCGCCGTCCTATCGACTGAACTCGACGCCAATGGCGTTGCAGTCGCAAACTCGCAAGCGGGTGGTAGTCTCGTCGATGTGGACATCCTGGTCCAGGAAGAGGCTCGAGTGGTCAACACGTTGATGGAGCTGGACGTGCAGCTCGATGACGTACTGGACCGACTGTCAAGCGCCAGTGAAGCGGTGGAGATCGACGTGGTTGTCGGTGGTGCAAGCGGTTCAAACATCGCGGACGAGATCGTCGTGGAATTTCCAGCAGCTTTCGCAGCCACTGGGCCGAAGCTTTCGGACGAGGAGAGGGACGCGATCAAGGGGACGATCGAGCAGGAGGTGGCGGACACGCTGGACGCAATGCTCATCGTGCCGGAGGAGGTTGAGCTGGACGGCGGTTCGTTGTCCAACAAGGTCGAACGGTTGTTCGAAGAGGAAGCGGAGGCGGAGCAGCAGCTCGATCAGATGAAGCAGGAGCTGCGAGAGGCCTTGGACACGCTACCGAGTGACGGTCCGTCGGCGGAGATTGACATTGTAGTGAGCGAGACGGACGGTGAGAACGAGCAGGAGGTGGTTGACGACGAGATCACTGTGGTCGTTCCGGCGTCGACGGGTAGTGGGCCGCGACTTACGGAGGAGGAGAAGCAGGAGCTGGAGGAAGAGGTGGAGACGGAGGCGGCGGATGCTTTGGGGGAGATCATCATGGACAACTTTATGGACGATCAAGGGCCGGACACGACTGACGTGGTGGATCTGCAAGTGCCAAGTGCCCCGCGGCTACAAGAAGATTCTCCACGCGAGAAGACGAGGGCAGAACGGACTTCAGCTCCATTTGCAGACGAGAAAGCTGTCCAAGCTGCATGGGAAGATACTGCGGACGAGCCGGAGCCGAAGCCTGGTCTTCGTGGAGCGACGGCGACCTCCGCCCTCACGAAGTTCGTGCCGCATCACTGGCAAATGCCTCCAGACGAGCAGCTCTGGACCATGAAGCTCTCCATGCTCACCTCAATGACCTGCCTCACACTTCTACTCATCGTGGGCGTCTGGACCGGAGTTCGTCGCTCGCGTCGCCGCGCCGTCCTCGACGACGACCACTTCCGCTGGGCCGCAGCCGTCGAGTACATGGATGCCTTCCCGTTCGACCGATAGGAGCTTTGTAAAACGAAAAAAAATAATCAAGGAGTGTTGGTCACATAGTTGAAGTTTTTTTCAAGAATGATGTACACTGCAACTTCCATCCAAAAATGGCTGCACTTCCTCTTTTGGGTAGCGTCATGGGCAGCCGGCGGGTGTTCCCTCTGTCCGTAGACGCTTCTCCGTCCTCTACGAGCGTTAACCGGTCGCAGCCTCCGCCTCCGAAGAGCCCCGTGCACCGCACGCCGACTGGGAATGGCGCTGTCAACGACCTCGCGCGCCCTCCGACAGGAGGTTCTGTGGGCTACGTGGGCTTTGATCGGCTCATGATGATGCGCCAAGTGAACGCAGCAGCAGCCCCGCCGATAACGACGCACTCCCCCAGTGGCGGGGATGAAGCTTCGGCCGCGGTGAATCACCGTCAAAGGATGGCAGCGGAACAACAGCGACGCACGGAGCTGGCGTTCATGGCCAAGGAGGACTACACGGGAACGCCGGAAGGACAAGCGAGGCTGCAGCGACAGGAGGAGCAGTCCCGCATGAAAGAGGAGGAATTATTGGTACTTCGACTGGTGGAGGCGGAGAAAGAGGCGGCGCGGAAGCTGCAGCGCGAGAGGGAGTTGGAAGAGGAGAAGAGAGTGAAGGAGCAGTATTTAGCCAAGATCCGAGCGCAGCGGGAGCAGCAAGAGATGGAGGCTAAGGAGAAAGAGGCCGCGAGGAAGGCCGAGATGGAGCACAAGATGAAAGCGCTCAAGGAAGCTGCAGATGCGAAAGCAAGGGCGGAGTTCGCAGCGAAGCAGCATGCGATCGAAGAGGAAGCTCGGCTAGTCCGTGAAAAGCATCAGATTGAAGAAGACAATGCGCAGATGCAGGTGGAAGATGTGCTGGGCCACGCTATGCAGCAAGAAATGGTGGCCGAACGCGAGCGACAGCGACAAATTGCTGCAGAGCAGGAGGAGTGGCGCCTCTTCCAGGAGCGCGAGCAGGACAAACAGCGCGAGGCGGCGCAAATGCGCCGTGCGGCTATGGCGCAGCAGTACGAACAGGACAAGCAGCGGCGAATCCAGATTCACAAGTTGCAGAAGGAGCGGGCTGCGGAACAAGCCAAGCGAAAAGAACTGCAAAGACGGCAGATACAGGAGCATCAACTGCAAAAAGAGGAGCCTACAACCGAAAGTGGCGTGGATCTTGTCAGTGCAGACGACAGCAAACTCGCAACACAGGACGATGGAGACAGCGAGCTCGTCGCTCTATCTACTGGACCTACAGACGCTACCAATGATGATGATGTGCCGTCTCAGGACGAGCCCAAGGAAACGAGTTCGACTCAAAATGACCACTCGAGTGCTGCATCTGGTGCATCTGGAGGGGGATATGGAGACAAACTCGTGGAAATAGTAGTCAATAGTGATACCGATCAAGCCGAACCTCCAGAAGCTACTGCACCCACAGAGCCAGGAAAGCAAGAAGGTCAAACCACGCTTGTAGAACCAAATATCTCGGCTGCGAAGAGTGAGGACGAAGCACGAACGGAGGACGAATCGATTGTTGCCGGAGCGCAGGATAGAACAAACGCTGACGAACAGGGAGCGCAGGGTCCACGCGCCTGTGATATTCCTGATGTCCAAGAGAAAGCGAAGGATGAAAACTCGGAGAACACTGCACAGGAAAACGAGGGAACAATTCGTGAAAAATCGGATCAGGACGAGAACGTCGCGTCAATTCGGACGAATGCTATTGAGGAGTCTGTAGCTGATGTGACTCCAATCGAGAACGAGAAAAGGGAGGAAGATCATCCTGTCTGGAGTCTTTCTGCAGCTCGAGAGCAAGGGTTCGTCCCATTTGCGCAGGTTCTAAGCGTCACGGACAACTCGCCAGCAATGCACGCAACACTGAAGAGTGGCGACCTCCTCGTTGAGTTTGGCGGCATCGTGAGTAGCACACCGAAGTGTCTGATGGCGATGGCGGAGTGCGTACAGACGAATGTGAATAATTCAATCCTCGTGGTTCTCCTACGGCCTGCGGAAACCTCTCAAGACGAACAGTTTGGAGAGTTACGGGTATCGTTGTGTCCGCGAAAGTGGAAGGGCAAAGGCTTGCTTGGCTGTCAGCTCAGTCCTTTCAAGTGGACTGAGGAGAAAGTCGAGCCGACGCAGCCACAAAAGACTGAACCTGCTGCAGCAATGGAGGATCCATCCAGCAGCGACGAAGGTGCAAGTGCACTGGTAGTGTACGACATTGTTCCTGCATCCGCTGCAGATCAAGCAGGACTCCTGAATGGCGATATTTTAGCCGGATGTGATGGCCTGGAGGTTTCTGTAAGTGTGGCAAATCTGTCAGAGGTTGTTGGCCATATTCAAGCCCAACGAGCAGCATGTACGGCTGTGTATTTGGCCCTTAATCGGTGGATTGACGAAGATCAGTGCTATCGCTCGCTCCGTGTCGAGTTGCCGGCAGCCCAGGGCTCACTCGGATTTGCTCTCACCTCGTTTGCAGAGTACTACAATTACTACTCAAGCACAGCAGTGGCCGATGCATCAGCGTGCGAAGCGTGTTACTACACAGTGTTGACTACAGCGCTCCACGCCGCAGCTCTCAGCGGGCACGTGAGCTGCTTAGAAGCGCTTCTCAACTCGCTTCAAAACGGAGATGGAGGCGGATATTCAGCCAGCGACTACCTAGATTGGCGAGATGAAGACGGACGAACCCCCTTGTTCTATGCGTGCTACGCCGGCCAACTAGAGTGCGTGAGGTACCTCTTAAGAACGACGCAGTCTGTATCGGATGAACAGCAGCTAGTCGCTAGCGCCGGCGTCGATTTGTACGGAGACACGGTGCTCCACGCTGCTACAACGAGTGGGGATACCGCTGTGATGGCACTCTTGCTCGACAGCGGATGCGTGAAAGTAGACGATCGAAACCACACGCACTTGACTTGCGCTCACATCGCGCCAAACGTCGAGACGCTTACGTTTCTAGGCGAACAGTGCCAAGCCGATTTGCTAGCTACGGACGCTGAAGAGCGCATGCCACTAGCGTATGCCTGTCTTCACAACGATGTCGACAGTATTCAATATTTATGCAAGAAGCACCCCGATTTCGTGGACTACGCGGATGTTCGTGGCAACACGCCACTGCATGTGGCAGCGTGGCTCGGGCTCCAGGGGGCTGCTGAAGTGCTCATCACCTTTTTACCGTCCATTGCACTGTACATCACGAATGCAGACGGGCAAAATGCGGCTCAGCTGGCTCGCGCAAACGGAATGGAAGACATCGCAGCGTTTCTGGATAGTGTCATTGCTGCGGCAGACACGAACGTATCGTAGATCTAACTCGCGGTCATGAAAGATTTTACAAACTCCGTTTACGCTTATTAGAGAGTTTATTAGCTATGGGCAGGTTGACTGATGATCGTTTGTAGACCCACCAACTGTCTGCTTACTTCTTTTAAGTGAGTTGGAGGCGGGAGCGACGCACGGGGAGTCTTCGAAATGCAGTCGTTTAACCAGCGAGAGCCTAAAGTTTTTTTTCTTCTGATTTATCTAGATTTTATTCTAAAGATTTAATATTAGATTTTCCCTTGTGGGGGTAGTGAGTGACCTTCACAACAAACCGATTGAGCGGCTCTCTTGATGCAAGACACGACGGAATTTCATCGAAAAGAGCACTGTAATTCACTCTCAAGAGCGATAACCAAAAGGAAGCCAAGGAGGCACCATCACGTGTCTTGAGACGAACACTCACCAGATGCTGCCTCCATGCACAGCTCCACTTCAACCCAGCTCTTGCGAAAACCAATCTCAAAGTCACAGACTAACCTCCAACCAAAGTTCAAATACGTAGGGCGATACACCTTTCTCACGCGCCAACGGGTGATGTTGCTATTATAATGAAGCAACTCGATCTATCTACTAGCAATTTATGGGACGACTTGCGCAGTCACTGATTTGACAGATTGATCTGTAACTTTGATGTGATTGGTTAGTTGGATTTTCGACAGCACAGTAGCCGGGGACGTCAAAGATGCTGCGGCCCGCAGGGCGTGGCGCCTCTCGCTGCCTGCACGACAGTGCTCGGTGCTGACTCTTCGCTGCGCTGTCCGACGGGGGAAGCGCCTCTCGTGACCTGCCCGTTTCGGCTGCTGTCAAAAATGGCAGATACTCTAGTGTCTGGGAGAAGAAGGTACTGCCTGCGCTGCGGACATACAAGAAGCACGGGCATTTGCTAGTTCCACGCAGCTTCGTTGTGCCCAGTGACGACAAGAACTGACCGTCGATAGCGTGGGGTACAATCTGGGGGGTTCAGTGAACCATTCGCGGAACCAGCTCAAAGGAGTATCGCCCTCAACACTCTCGACGAAAGTGGTGGAGGAGCTGGAAGCGATGGGATTCACCCCGGAGGCGGTCCAATTCAAGTGGGACGCCATCATTATGCCGTCCCTGCGTCGGTTCTATGCGGTGCACGGCCACACGGACGTTCTTCACAGTTTTGTGGTTCCAAGTGGCGACGCGACGTGGCCGACAGCAGCGTGGGGATGGAAGCTTGGGCATACAGTTGACGATAGTAGTCAAGGGAAATCATTTGCACCTCAACTGGACAAATCGTAAGAGGAGCTGCAGAGGCTGGCTTTCGGCTACAAGACGAGGACCGCTGAACGCGATTGGACGGAGAAGATCCTCCCGTCACTCGAAGTTTTCAGGCAAGAACTCGGCCATTGTCTGGTTTCACAGTCCTTCAGAGTGCCGGAAGACCCAAAGTGGCCTCGGAAAGCGTGGGGGTTACATCTGGGAACGGTAGTGAGATCAATGAGATCAATACGCATGCACACAAGCTATACGGAGCAAGCTGCCCGTGACCAGGACCGTTTAAAGGCGATTGACTTTGCGTGGAATCATCATGCGGAAATGTGGAATGACCTCATTATGCCGGCTATAGAAGTATTCGGAGTTATGTACCCGCACCACAACGCCACAAAACGTTGTGGCACCTTCTGAAGCAGCTTGGCCGAGAGGTGCATGGACGCTGAAACTGGGCAAGATACTGAATGGCATGCGGAGCAGTGGAAGTTATTTCTCATTCTACGGGCAGGATATCGAGAAGCTGGGCGAGCTTGGTGTGAACGTCAAGTTGTCAGCTCGAGCGTGGCAAACTCGCGTAGCCCCGTTGTTGGATATATATTTGACGATGACTCAGGCGAGGGGTGTTCCTGAGGAGTTTGTGATTCCATCGAAGGCACCTTGGCCGGAGAAGATGTGGGGAGTTCGTCTGGGTCTGATTGTGGCTCGTAATTCGCACCACTTGCCGCGTCAGCTGAATAGTCTAGCTATCTAGTCACAAATGCCCTCTAAAAAATCTACATGTTTGCACCCCAAGTTGTTTTAAAGCTCACCTGCATCTCTCTCGTCCTGGTAATCCGCTGTTGACTTCTCAGATAGTACTTGTGCGAGTAGTACAACGGAAGGAAAACCAAACTGTAATTGCTACTGATAGTGGCGAAGTGGGGGGGCCTTGTTGTCGGGGAGGCCTTCATCTAGGTTTACATTAACGAGTGCCACTTTCACCGACAATATCTTAAATAAGGTACTTGAAGTAAATCTTATACGTATTTCGCTGCAAAACGCTAGAGCAAAAGTAATGTAGAGAGCTAGGGTCAACGTAGAGCTCGAGTCAACGTCAGGACAGGGGATACGACGCGCACTTTGCGGTGCGCCACCAGTGAGAGACCATTCATTGTTCATGGATGTTAGGCAGCCTACCTTTGTTAATCCAGGCGGAAAGATTCCACCTAAAACGCACCCAGCACTCAATGAAATGCTACGAGATGGAATCCAGCTTCGATGGTGGCCCGAGTTGCTGAGCATTCCGACATCACTCGTGGTCTATGCTACGTAAAAAAAACTGAGGTACAGTATATCCTGGACGAGCCTCTGGCATGAATTCAGGACTCGAAATGTCTCCAACATCTCGCTTCTATCACTCATAGAAACGAAGCCCGATACTTTTTTCCTGTTCAGAACATTTTCATCTCTTGGACCAGGCACTTGGTCGAGAAAATTAGTGTTTTCCTCCGACGGACCAGCGTGGCAAGATGATATACTTACTCTCCATGAACTTGATGCTGTTTACAGGATGTCTCAGTGAAGGGTATAGCAACCTGCCTCTTGACGGTGAACTAGAGGAAGTACCTGTGGTCCGTCAAGAGACCTACCGGAGCGTATCGCTCACCCGACTTGAAAACAATCGGCGACAACCAACTCCAACACAGCTTATACCCAGTAGTGACTGAGCTTGGACTGGATAGTACTCTCTTCCTTGGCCTCGGGGATGACGTGCAGTCCTAGCAAACACGTTTTGACTACGTCTCCGCACTTTGATTAACAACACCGTTAGAGCTAACCGCGTACTCCTGATACCGCTGGTGGTGAGCAATGTTGGATGCGCTGTGTCCGTACTAAGTATCGAGGGTCCTCGCCTCGGCCAGGCGGATGATCTTCATGTCATTCTCTCTTTCTGTTTTAGCTAGAAAGCCAATCCGACGATGAGGCCTCGCTCACGTGGAGATATAAGCTGTAGCACACCCAGTGCTTGACCCCAAGCGTGCAGCTTACGTACATTTCCAACGAATCGGACGGGTATCAGTCCTCGCGAATGTCTAAGCAGTTTTGGAGTCTTAGCTCAGCGTTTTATATGGCGGCGTGGCAATGGTGGGATCGTTTTTCGTACGTAGTGAAGGAGAGTCCTGGTCCCGACACGGAGGACGACACTAGCATTGGGGTGCCGACAAGAAGACGCCAAAGTAACACCGAGACTCCGTTGCTCCAAGAACAAAGCCGTGTTCCCGGCCGCAACGTCCTCATCGTATATCCCAAACTGCGTAGTGCTGTGGCCCTCTTCAGCCTGTAATTCGTCGCGCCATCGAAGAGAAAACACCAGCAGGCGTTCCAGCTCCTGGGTGTACAAGTCCTTGCCCACCTCGTAGTGAAGACACGGCGTCGACTGTCATTGTGCGCAAGGTCAACACCCGGTTCCGTTCGTCACGAGATCGCACCAACTCTGCCAACTCGGAACGTAGCAGCTCGTCCGTCTCATCCGTGGTATCGTTTCCTGGCATCAGGGTGAGAAATGGATACGCCCAACAGTACGATCGGCGGCATCCAGTACGATCGGCATCCACTCCAGGATGAACACGAGCGACAGCACACCGGCAGTACCGTGACAACTCCTCTCATGTCAATGTCGAGGCATTTACGAGACCCCAAACCAGAGGACGAATTGGCTTGGAGCTGTGCCATTGCCGTCATGAACGTCCTTTTGGCTTGATCAACAGTCTTTTGCCTGTGGCTCGACGTGGTTGGAGTCTCTGGAGAAACTCGTGAACTATTAAATGATGTGAAGCAGCGGTGCGAACGCCCCAACGTGCGTCGCTTTCAGGTGCCAAAAAGAGCTGTATCAGTTCCGACAGGTTGATCTGTAACGCTGATGTGATTGGTTGATGGCATTTTGGACAACTCAGTCGACAATTAGCCGGACGCCTCTCAAATGCTGCGGTCCACAGCGCGCAAGACGTGGCGTCTCTCGCAGCCTGCTCGACGCTGTCCGACGGGGAAAGCGCCTCCCGTGGCCTGTCCGTTTCGGCTGCTGTCAAAAATGGCAGATACTCGAGTGTCTGGGAGAAGAAAGTGCTGCCTGCGCTGCGGACATACAAGGAGAAGCACGGGCACTTGCTGGTCCGGCGCAGCTTCATCGTGCCCAGTGACGACAAAAACTGGCCGCCGATTGCGCGGGGTACAATCTGGGGATGGCCGTGGTACGTATGCGGAGCAGCCTCAATGGATACTCGGACTGGAAAATCTCGTCGAAAAAGAAGGAGGAGCTGGAAGAAATGGAATTCGTCACGAACACGTCGCAATTCAAGTGGGAAGCCATCATTATGCCGTCCCTACGTCGGTTCGAGGAGGAGCACGGCCACACGGACGTTCATCACAGTTTTGTTGTTCCAAGCGGCGACGGGACGTGGCCGACAGCTGCGTGGGGATGCAAGCTTGGGTGTACTGTTGAACGTATTAGACATGGGACAGCATATGTACCTCAACTGGAAAAATCTGAAGAGGAGCTGGAGAGGCTAGATTTCTGCTACAAGACGACGCTCGCAGAACGCGAGTGGACGGAGAAGATCCTCCCGTCACTTGAAGTTTTCAGGCAAGAATTCGGCCATTGTCTGGTATCACTACACTTTTAAAGTGCCAGAAGACCCAAAGTGGCCGTGCAAAGCGTGGGGGTTAAACCTGGGAACGGTGGTGAACGCTATACGCATGCAAGCAACCTACACGGAGCAAGCCGCCCGTGACAAGCACCGCTTGGAGGCGATTGGTTTTGCGTGGAATCATGATGCAGGAATGTGGAATGACTGCATTATGCCGGCTTTAGAAGTATTTCGGGCCATGTACCCACATCGCAATGTGCCACAGAAATTTGTGGTGCCTTCCGAAGAACCGTGGCCACGGAATGCATGGACGATAAGGCTGGGCCAGAAACTGGGTTGCATGCGGGTCAAGGAAGTTATTTCTCATTCTACGGGCGGGATGTCGAGAAGCTGGACGAGCTTGGTGTGAACGTCAAGTTGTCAGCTCGAGCGTGGCAAACTCGAGTTGCTCCGTTGTTGGATACCTATTCCACGACGTCGCTACCAAGGGACGTTCCAGAGGACTTTGTGATTTCATCGAAGGCGCCTTGGCCGGAGGAGATGTGGGGTGTTCGTTTGGGCCTGATCGTGGCTCGTAACTCTCACCACTTGCCGCGTCAGGTGTGAGCAGCTTCATCGACCGGCGCCGCCGATGTTTTTGCTGCTGGATGGCAGTTCGAGTGACGCTGACTTCAACTGGATATGGGTACTCGATGCCAATAGACTAGCTATTGCTCACAACAAATTAACAAAAAAACTCTATGCTTTTTCATCCCAACTCGTTCAATCGCTGACTCGCGTTCAGCTCGCCCTGGTAATATTAAGCTGCTGAGTTGTAAGATGGTTATCGTACAGAGTATTTCAGCCACAAAACAAAACGGAAGTATTGACGAGTGCACTATAAAAAAAACTCGAATTGAGGATATCTCTTATTAACAGAAACTCTAACTTGGTCGTGCTGCATGAGGCATCTACGCAATTCAGACAAGAGGGGTCCTCGCCAACGCCTACGCGCTGGCAAGCAAGACGTGCTGTAACATATCTGGGGTCGTCAAGAATGTCCGTTGGTACGATGCTGCTGGTGGTTCGGCCTCTATTTCTCGGGTGGTGCCACAGGTGAAGCAGATTTTCCAGCGTGTAGACCTGGAAACCACAACGGACGTCTCACTTCTTCGGACAAGGTGGAGCTCCGCTTCGCACACTTCAAAGAAAGACGTGATCGACCCTCTGCTGGGCCACCATCGGAAGCACATGCTGATCTGTATCCTTTCTACTTCGACTGCGTGCGTGTGCGCAACCGGTTCAACGACACGATGAACAAGACGCTGATCCGGAGTGTTGCACTGCTGTGAATACACGCCGAACAAACAGGTGTCTCGCGCGCGTACAACGGTCTTCCATGGCCATGACCACGTGATGCTGTACACGGAGTGTTTTGCTTCTGTCACTAGTACTAGATCCGCGGTGTGTACCAGCTCATTTGGTACGGACGTCCAGTCATGGCCGACTTCTAGGACGAGATGATGAACATGTTGCCGAGCAGCGACACGGCAGGACACAACGGCGACAGCTTCGTTGAAAGTACGGACGGCAAGTCTTTGATTGTTTTTTGTGTGTCTCACGTCCTAAGTCGTAGCTACAGGCAATGCCAGGAGATGACGAAGTCCGTTGTGAAGCTAACGCCCAAAGTCGGACATCTCGAGTATGTAAAGTTGTTGCCGGCAAACGTAACAAGGGACCAAAGCGATAAACTGGTACCTCAGGATAGTCGTTGTTGCTAGCTGTGTATTTGCTGTGAGTGCACGCAAAATACTTCTAAGTCTAATGTCCGAGTGTACGCGGATTTTAATTAAATGCTTCATATCACGGCAACTCCGGTATTTTGTCTTATTCTTAGTTACAGCATTCGTGTTTCCTATCACGATCTAAAAGGTTACGGTATTATTCTTTAATTCACTAATAATTAATCGGATTCCCATAAAATCCAGATAGCACGTGTTGAAAAGATTGCCACTTTGTTTTTGCGCCAATCGCTCGTCCCATTTGACAAACTCCCCATGGCGAGCGACTCGGACGACGACGGCTTCCAGGACTTCCTGGGCGAGGACGAGGGGGAGCACGAGACGCTGCTGAGCCAGGAGAGCGCGGCGATGGAGCGCCGCATGAAGACGCTCGGCATCCGCGACGGCCTCGAGCTGGGCAAGGAGGACGCGCTGCAGGAAGGATTCGACCGAGGGTTCGCACAGGGGGCGGCCCGCAGCTTCCGCTTCGCGCGGCTGCGCGGGGCGCTGGGCGCAGCGGCGGCGTGCGGCCTCCTGGACGCGGACGTGATGACGCAAGCCAAACTCTGCATGTCGCAGCTGAGGACGCTCGAGATGGACACGAGTGTCCACAAGGACGTGATGTCGAACGAGATGGACACTACGGCCGTGAGACAGGCCGAAAAGATGTTGACACGCGTCGGATTGGACCTGTCGACGTCCTCCGCCAAGCAATAGAAACGCAGAAGGACAATACACCGCGTGTCCACCTGAAGAATGCTTTAACGACTCAGTTGCTGTATGTCGTGTCCAGACTCCACGGCTCGAAGCGAGAGGCGCCGTCGACGCCCGCGTCCAGCCGAGGCAGAGACTTCACCCGCAGTGGCGCCGTGTGCGGGCGAGCGGCGCGGACTGCAGCAGCGCCGGCGCCCGAGACGGACGGGACCTCCACCGCCTGGTGCCTGCCCAGTAGCGCCACCTTCTCCAAGCACGCGTTGTCGACGTCCAGTGGCCCGTTGCCGCTGCTGCTGCGGCTGTCTTCGTCCTTGTCGGACAACGACTGGACCGACAGACTGAGAAGCGCGTTGACGCTGGCGCTCGCGACGACGCTCGGGGCGCTCTTGGGGATGCGGAACCCGCCGCGGTACACGAACTCGCCCGTGCCCGGCGCGCAGTGCACCGAGTCGCCGCCACTCTTGGGGCGGATCGTGGACGTGCCGGAGCGACCGCGGATCGCGGTTTTCGTGTCGATGCGGTTGCGCATAGCCGCAGAGCTAGGCCGTGAGCTCGGGGACGTGCTGCGCTGCTGCTCAGGTACCGTCTCCACGTTGTGGGCGCTCGGGGCGGGCGGCTGGTACTCGTGCTGCGCGCGGTGACGCATCGGAATGTCCGAGTCGTCTGGCTCATGCTGGTGGGGGTCGGCGCTGTCGATGGGGCGGTCACAGGCTATGCACGTGCCGAACTCGCCACCTCGCCGGCTGGACGGGTTCTTGGGCTTGCCCATGTTGGGGAAGAGGTTGGCCAGGCCGAACTCGAGTACGAAGCGCAGCTTGCGCTCGAACGCATCACGGAAATCCGTCGAGGTGCGATTTGTCTTGAGCACCGGCTGGAGTTGGTCCATCGCCGTGCGCGTCTTGGCTGTAAACGCCGCAGCCTTGGCGATGCGAAAGCTCTCGAGCACGTGCTGAGGTGGAATGTCCGTGGTGATCTGACCCGTGATCGGGTCAACAGCCTGGGATCGCTTTGCCGTTAACAAGTATTTGTTCTGGTCGATGGAGACGCCGGAGCCAAGGAACCGGATGACCTTCGTCAGCAAGATGGCCAACTCGGCCTTCACGTCGTCTTTCATCACGCAGGCGCCGTCCACAGAGCTCGCTTTCCTCCCAAAGAATTCCAGTTTGAGTCCAAGTTGCGCGCACGCGAGCGCGAACATGTTCATCTTGTCGTTCATGTCCTCGGTGGTCTCCGTGATGGCCAAGCTGTCGACCATAATGTTGAGCTGGTGGATGAGGTTGCTGTTTTTGAGGAGGCGTGCCTCCAGCTCAGCTTTCACGCCCCCAGCCGCTACCGCTGCGTTCGCGATGGCATCCTCCGCTTGTTCGTCGCGCTCTTCAGCGGCCGTAAAACGCGCCGCACTGTCGACAACCTCTTTGTCGAAATCGCTGCGCAGCGAACTGGCCGTCTTCCGGTCATCTTCGATCATTGTCGTAATATCGCGAACGCTCTGGCGATTCTTGGCTATGTTGGAGGAGTTCGTGGTCACAAGCGCGTGCATTTTCGGGAGTTCTGCTGCCGTTCGCGCGAGTGCCGTCTTTGTGTCGTGCGCAGTCTTGCTGACGTCCTGCAGCTTGTGCTGCACTTCTTGGACGGAGAATCCTAGATCGGACATGTTGTGCTTGATGGCTACTCGTTCAAGTGCCGCTTGGTTGAGGCTCGCCTGCATGGCCGACACGATCTGCTGCCGCTCTTGGTAGTGCTCCTCTATGGCACCTATAGCGCTGGTGAGTTTCTTGTCGGTGAGAGCAACACGACCGTCGACGCCTCCGATTCTCGCGTCTGTTGTCTCCATGCGCTCGTCCACGCGAATGAGGCCGTCATTGTGACGCTGGACGACGGTGTCTACTGAATGGAGAATGGTTTGGTGAGCCGTGAGAGTGGAGTTGCACGCCGTGAGATCCGACGCTAAAGCAGTGAGCGTCGTATCCGTCATGGCGACAAAAGTGTCATAGACTTGGATGTGCTGCTGGACTCGGTTTCCAGCATTCTCCATCTGCTGGTATATCATCCCGACCTGGCTCGTTAGCTTGCCGTCCTGCTCATCGAGACGCACGGAAGCTTGAGCACACATCCCGTTGAGATGCTCCATGTCTTTCTCCTGTGCGGCCAGCATTTTCGCGTACGTTTTACTGTCGCGGTCGAAACGCTCGCTCGAAGTCTTCATGGACTCTACGAACGCATTCACTTCTCGCGCGCTTTCTTCCTGAGTGACCATCTCTGTCTGCAGGTACTGCATGTTCTCCTGGAGTTTTCTTGACGTCGAGTGCAGTCCGGACCAGAGATCCTGAATGCGCGAGGCGATCGTGTCCTCGAACGTCGCTTTCCAGCGGTTTTCGGCCACTTGCCTCTCGGCCAGCGTGATGTCCATGGTCTGCGCTAGCTTCTGGTACTCCGTCTGAAGAGTCCTGATCGAGGCACTAGAAGCCGCTGTCACTTCTTCGCGAAAGTCCTGCAGATCCGCTGCTACCCCGTGTTCCAAGCCACTTTTCAGCTTCGCCATCTCGAGTTGCAGCGTGGAATTCGCCACCTCCTGGTCGATTTTGATGCGAAGCTGTGCGGCTCGAAGCGACTCTATCGCCTGTGCAAGGGTCACTCCATCCGTGTACACCTTCAGCTTCGGTGCTGTAGATTTGGGGTCCATTTCGACGTCGACTTTGGCCTCCTCATCTGGAGTTGACCCCTCAGCGTCATCTGCTACCGACTCTGGAGTTGCTGCTGTTCCTGAGTGCCCAGAGCTGCCAGTGTCCACGTCGCTACTATGGTCCTCCAAGTTGGCAGTGCTTTCCTCCTGCACGTAGCCCCCCTCCGTCAGGTTCAAGCGTTTTTCAATTGCTGCGAGACGCGAGAAAATATTCTCGAAGCGCAGCTCCACTGGGGACAAGTCGACCGCAATGACTTTGTGGAAGTCGTTCTCGCCGTCTTGCTTCCAGGCGGTTGTGGTAGCAGCTGGAGCTCGTCTATCCCCGAGGACATCAGCCGAGAACATCACTGGAAGGGAGAGTGAGGGAGCTGGTGCCCCTAATTTTCTCAACCCGTGAAGCGCTCTGTTCGTCAAATATAGCGCTCAAGGCGCAGGAATAGCCTGGGAAGCCGGCGCTTCCTTGTACATGTATCATCGACACGAGCAGGCCAGAATTGCTGCTCAGAAAGGGGCAACCTTTGTTTAAAATTTAGATGTCATTGCGTGCCGTACCATTGGTACTACCCCATGCGTGTCATTGAATTGCACTTGGGTAGGACACCGAACGCTTCGGTGGTCGTACGCAGTAGGCGTAATCGACAAGGATAGGATGACAGCAAAACTTGTTTTTTGTTCACAAAGACGAAAGCTTCTTCTTTGTCGCCGTCGAGCTCAACTTCTTTGTTGGTGGGAAGGCGCCGGGACCATCGGTGTGTGTACATGAACGGCGCCGCCGCCAGATACTGCACAGACGTTAAAGCTGCGGTCCCGGAAAAGCGTGACGGCCTCATTCAGTCGCACCGTTTGAGCATGAAACGTCATAACGCAAACGATTTCTTTTTTTTGCGTTGGGAAGGATGGGGGATGAATGGGGGGCGAACTTCCCTCCTAATTCAATGAATGGCATTCATCCTGGGAAGCTCTTGTCTTGAAAAAGGTATCTTGCACTATAATTTGGGATTTGCAACACTGCGTTTCTTTGGCAGACTATTTCGCAGCAGTAACAGCAGCATCGCTGAATTCGTTGATGGTGGCCGTGCTCTAACTTCATTGTTCCCAACTTTCTATTATATTATAGTACTTGTACACTGTAGTACAGTAATAAGACTTTATCGGGTGTTGGCAACCATCGAAAACGCGAAATAAGTTACCTAAGCTGAAAAGTGAAACTTTATTTCGACGCTGGTGAGGATGACTTGAGCTTCATTTTACTTGATGGACGGGAAAATCCAGTGGTGTCCGCAGCAACGATTTGCCAGCGAGGAATCCCCAAAGGCTCTCTGCCAGAGTCTCTGGACCAGTGTCCGGAAAACATGGCGCTACAATAGCTGCATGCTAACGACGCTTGGATGTCACGGCCCGCATTGCTTATGATGATGCCACGGGCGAGTGGCACCAACAGTTCTAAACTACATGTAGAACCTTTCAATCCGCTACAGTATGGGAAAACGGCCAAGCGAGACGAATCACAAGTCGGCCGAGGAAGAAGCTAAGTGAAGGGTTCCACCGAAAACATTCGGATACCCTTTCGAGTTTGTGTCCATCGGGTCAATGGAGAGGCTCAAATCCGTTTCGCACAGGAGGAGGCACCTAGGACAGCACACGTTGAGCATTGTTGATCCCGTCATATGCTACGTACTATTGTTATCGCCTTGAAATCCAGAGACTTGTTTGGTCTCGGCAATTGACGCGTTATTCGCCGTCTGGTCGAGTAAAGGCGAGCGACCTCCGAGGCGTTGGTTTGCTGTTGCCCGAGATGTATCCCGTGGACCTGTCTCTCGGCGTGAAACGACGTTTTTGAAGATTGAAGACAGGTTCCCGATGGTGAAATAGTAAACTACGTTCCAGGGGAGGGGGTGATTTAAACTGTGAAAGCTGCCACACATCGTAGTGTGTGGCTGCGTTGTGCACAACGCCAAACCGGTGGCGCATCGATCAATGGCTATAAAGACCCGGCATTGCCTTCAAGCGACGGGGCTATCCACCGTAGCCCCGCACGTTCGTCCGGCTACATTGGTACAGTAACAGGAGTTGTCCAACAACGCTCCTTCCTGCCTAGGCTCGTCTGCAGTGCCCTTCAAACATTTGTGGCATGGCGAATGCTCATCTACGAGCCCGGCGCTTGGTTCGGCCTCTACTAGATCGCGCGATGCCAGCGGCATCGAGTGCCACGGAACTGCAATGTTCGTAGCTCTTCGGTTGCTGCGACTGGGCTTTTCGTTTTCCATTCATCAGGTCGTACGTGGGTCGGACAGTCATTTCTCGAAAGCGCGGCACTCGCTCACGTCCTTCCTCGTTCACTCTGCTGCAATTGCCCTATCAACACGTCCTATGGCTCAGCTACGACGACCAGAGAGGAACACACTTTCACGCGCGGCCCAAGTGGAACGGGCGTGGCTGGAGGCAGCAAGAAACGGCGATGTCGACCAGATGAAGGTTCTGCGCAAGCAGCACCCGACGTGGCTCAACCTCAACCGGGTACGTAAATCTTCGATCCATTCCCTTGCTCATTTATTGAGAGGACTGGACCTGCCGTTCGCTGTTCGGCAGAAGGTCGACGACGGGGTCCCCCAAGACACACCAGGAGACTCGGACAGGTCTCGAGTATCCCGGACGCCAGGCTTCTGTAGCTGGGACGGT
The DNA here is from genome assembly GCA_019155715.1 of Phytophthora pseudosyringae. NCBI lineage: Eukaryota > Oomycota > Peronosporomycetes > Peronosporales > Peronosporaceae > Phytophthora > Phytophthora pseudosyringae. The sequence goes on from JAGDFM010000348.1 coordinate 17,690, forward strand.
TTCCACCTCAGCACGATCGGGGCCTCAGCGCTCCACACAGCGACGTGGCACGGCAACGACCGGATCGTGGCGTATCTTCTCGAAGAGGGCCAGCACCCGGACACTCAGGACGGCACTGGCATGACCGCGGTCATGCTCACGCTGATGCACCACAATCTACAGGCGACGCGATGCATCCTCCACGACCGCGAAGCAATCCAGCGAAACCTTGTCACGGACGTACGTAGCGCAACCCGAAGGTTGCGTCCACTGATCCTCTGCGCTAGTTGTAACGCTATCGTGACTAACGAACTTTGCCACCTGCTTAACGTTGTTCCGCACCTGCAGTGTCGAAAGGAGGACGATGAGCGACTGCATCGCACACTACGGCGTATCCAGCTCTTCTTACGCCACAATGGCGACGTCGACACGCCGTGTCACCACGGCAAGACGGCGCTGCACCACGCCACAACGGACGAGACGTACGAGGTCGCGCGGTTGCTTATCTCGAACGGGGCCACCATCGACGTGCAGGATGAGGTACGCTCCTGGCTTCAGTGTCCATCTGAATGCCGTTGCTTTGCGAAACCTGACTCGTGTCATCCGCTGGTGACTTCAGGAGGGCAAGTCTCCGCTCTACCACTGCATACACTCGACGAGTCTCCTGGTGGCCGATCTGCTCCTGCAACACGGCGCGAACATCCACCTCCCAGGCAATGACGGCGTCACGCCCCTTCAACTTGTCATACGCACGCACGACGTGGGCATGTTGCATGTCGTGCTGAACCACCACCAGCTCGTGCCAACCGACAAGGGGGAACCGTTCGCCGGACACGTGCTGATGGTGGCTGTGGACACAGGCGCCCTGCCTGTCGTCAAGTTCTTGCTGGATGAGGAATACGTATCCGTGGACTACCAGAACGGCACGGGGGAGACGGCCATGCATCGCGCCCTTCTCCAGCACCGAGACGCCGTGACGGAGCTGCTGCGGGCCGTCGACGACCGAGCCAGTGCCGCCGTCTTGCGGACAAGATTCGATGAGTCCTGTCTCCACTACGCTGCGCGGTACTCGAATCCGGCGGAGCTGCAGCGTCTTCTGGGTTTCTGCCGTCAGCAGGGCGAGAGCGTGGGGGAGGAAGGACTGGCGGCATTGCTCAACAGTGTGAACGCGGCGGGTAGTACGGCTCTGTTCCTCGCGGCCACGTCCCAGTCGGACTCGCTTGGCGACCGCACGGCAAAGACGCGGCTGATGCTGGAGGCCGGCGCGAAGCTGCTGGGCAGCAGTCCGTTCCTGGAGACAACCTCGGGCGGGGGCTCGTCGACGGCGATCATGGTTCTCTCCACGGAAGCGCAGGTTTGCCTGCGCTCGTGGCTGTCGGAGTGCGCGGAGTCGCGCTTCGACGACGTCACCAAGTTCTGCATGGAGTACTTGGCGATCATTTACTCGCTGCACCACCCGCGGCTCCAGGTGAACCACGAAGTGCTCGGGGTTATGCTGTCGACAGGGCAAGCTGTGGACACGGCGTGTCTGCTGCTGCTGCTGCCGTTCGATCGACGAGCGTCGATGGCACTGTTGGAGCTTGTCGGAGCGTTTGGCAGGCAGCAGGGCCACGCGCTCGTTCTGGCACTGTACGAAGAGCTGGCCGCCGCTTGGACGGGGCTAGTAGCGTAGCCGTGAACTATGTAAGCAAGCTTCCGTAAGAGGAGAGCTGTGAAGGGGTCGTACTACATGTAGTATTGTGCGAGAGCGGATGAAAATCTCCACAATTAGCTCAACTTGTCCCTTGACCAGGCAGTAGCAACTAAAACAGTACATGTATCACAGATTCATGTTTTACCTCGATAAGTTATGTTAGGGTTTGCGTCTCTTAGGATATCTGATAACATCTGAGACTGTGCTGCCAACCAATGAAAATCGCGTTTGGTCCCACTTCAAGAACGTCGCAGACGTACGACAGCTTTCCTGAGGATCCCTCCCGTCATTTAACAACCTTCTCTGCCGCCAAGCCAAGCCTCGCCCCCTCCCGCTCTCCTGCCATGAGCGAGCAAGTGGCGCTGGGCTACGCCGCCGCCACCGTGGCCGTCTTCTTCTTCGGCACCTGCTACGTGCCAGCCAAGGCGTACGCCACCTACGGTGCGTTCCCCTTTCCTATAGCTCGACCTATAGAACTAGAAATCTATCTAATTCTGGCCATCTCTATTAACGTCGTGTGGCGCACGCAATCTGAAGATGGCATCATTTTCCAGTGGTTCATGGTACGTGACATGTATGTAGCCATCTTGCAGGCAGTGTAGCCATTTCTGATTCGCCACTCGGGTGTTGCAGTGCTCCGGCATCTTGATGGTGGGCATCGCCTGGGGTCTGCTCAGCAACAACTGGTCGCAGTTCTCGCAGTCGGGCATGTTCACCTTTCCCGAAGGTTTACTGGGCGGAGCACTCTTCGCCATCGCCAATCTGCTCATCCCGACGGTGGTCAACACCCTTGGGCTGGGCGTGGGCTTCATGCTCTGGAACGCCACCAACATCACACTGGGGTACTGTGTCTCCAGACTCGGTCTGTTCGGGGTATCGCCCACGATCCCCACGATGCCGTGGATCAGTCTACTGGGCATCGGCTTCATGCTGGCTTCGATCGCGGTGTACGGTACCATTAAGCCGACGTTGAAAGCCCCCAAGACCAGCAGGAGAGTCAAGAAGGCCAAGGCGAAACGTGACGGGGATGCAGAGCCAAAGGTGCACTGGGAGAGTGTGGGCAGCAACACCAGTTTAAACAGCTCAGTGGGGGAGAGCTCACCTTTGTTACCGCAATTCGCGGGGGACGCCGAGCTAGCGAACGTTGCGTTGATTCGACGTGAGTCGCTGCAAGAATCGCTCGTGCACCCGGAGCTGCCGAACTTCGGGCCGTACATGATGCCGAACGAATTGGGCGAGCACGTGGCGCTTATGGACGCCGACGCCGAGAAAACTCGGAAGGCCTTCGGGATGGCCGTCGCGCTCCTTGTCGGTGCGTTCCTCAGCTGCTGCCTCGTGCCATTCGTAAACTGGAAGGACCACTGCCGTCCGTCCGACCCGGCGCTCAGCAGCCCCATCGTGGAGACGTGCAACCCGCTCAACTTCGTCTTCTCGCAGTGTCTGGGCGTCTACTTGACCAGTACCATCGTGTTCCTCCTGTATTCGCTCTTCCACCGGTTCGTGCTCAAGCGCTCGATGCCGCGCAGTGTCATGCGCCCGGCGTACATCTGCGGCGTCTTGTGGGGCATTGGCCTGTGCGGTCAGCTCTACGCCATCGGCGCCTTGGGCTTCGACCAGATTTTCCCCATCTGCTCCATTGGGCCAGCGATGGTGTCGATGCTTTGGTCCGCCGGGTACTTCAAGGAGATCCAAGGCAAGAAGAATCTCCAGAGTTTAGCGATTGGCACGGCGCTGGTGCTCATCGGAACCGGTCTCCGTGTCATCTCCATGTAAAAGGGCAACAGTGAGAGCACGCCACCATCCCGGGGTGAAGCTTGAAATGAAGATGGCTCAGTGCGGATTTTCTGCTTGGAGCAAAACTGTATCCATTTCATTTATTTGTAGCCAAGAGGAGGACCACGTCAGGTTCCTGACTGCTGGACTGTGAAAACGGTACGACGGATAATTTTGGTTCTTGTGCCCCTGTACGTCGCGTCTAACGTCAACTCTTGGGGCTATTTCCAATTTTGCGCACTTACTATTAGGAAACGACGATGGTCCCAGCCAAGTCGACGAATTCGAGCAAGGGCGGCAGGGTGGGCGAAAAGCACTCGTGGACGCTGTCGTTGGGCAAGTCCATCGGTCCCGCGCACAGTCCCCGGAGTCTTCACACTCGGCTTGCGATCGTCTTGGAGGAGGACCATCAGGATGCCTTCGACCCAAACGCGAGAGCTATCAAGGCTTGGGACCACGTCCTCTTGCTCTGTCTTTTGCTGGAAGCTTTCCTGGTCCCGTACTTTTTGGCGTTCCAGCCCGAGGCGACTGAAGCGGTCACTGCGCTGTTCCTGCTCGTTGCGGCGTGCGAGGTGGTGTTCATGCTCGACTTGTACGTCCAAGCGCTCACTGGCTACTACTTGGACGGGAACCTCATTCGAGACAAGAAACTCACGACTCCGAGGTACATCCGCTCGTTCCAGTTCGCGCTCGATGTCGTTGCCATTTTGCCGACTCAGGGCCTCGTGGCGGGATACCCGAACTTGGTGGCGAAGCTGCTGACTTTGAAGCTTGTGCGATGGTCCCGCCTCCCGCGGTTTGTGTCGAGTCTGGACGAGTTTTACGCCAAGCAGTTTGTGGCTCTCAAGCTGCTCAAGGTCCTCGCGTCTACGGTGTATCTGGCACACGTGCAAGCGTGTGTTCGGTTCAGCATTGGCCACGCCTACGGCGTCGTATCGGAAAGCGCGGGGCACACTCTGTCGCTCCACGGACAATACTTGGCATCGCTGTTTTGGAGCGTTGGGATCATGACGGGGCTCTTCGAAGGGGAACTGCCGCACCACAGCTTCGAGTTCCTGTTCACGATCGTGGTCGCTCTCTGCGGGTTTTCCATGTTCACGACGCTGTGCGCGACCATTTTCGTGATTTCCAAGTGCGAAAGCGGCCAAACGGAAGCGATGGAGGCGCGAATCAACCAGCTAGTGCACGTGCTCTCCTTCCACCGAGTCCCAGAAACGCAGCAAACCCAAGCGATTGAGTATCTGAAGGTTTGTAAGTAGGTTTTTGTCGAGTTGGACTACTCTAGCTCAGTACTTATTGGTCGTGGTATGGTGTATGAAGCGCTACTACACCGACACGGAGTCCCATGACCGAGAGACTGCAAAACTCCTGTGCCCGTCCATAGCGAACGACATCCAAGTCGAGTTGCTGAAGTCTACGATCGCCCAGATTCCCATCTTCGACGGGTGCAACGACCGGTTTATTGTGGCCATGACGAGCTTGCTGGAGATGATCGCGTTGCCTGCTCAGACGACGCTCTTTTCCACGGGGGACGTCGGGGACGCCATGTACGTGGTGCATTCCGGAGTGCTGGCGATCGTTATCAAGTCTGTGATGGTGCGGGAGATCCGGAAGGGCTCGTGCTTCGGAGAGCTCTCTGTCTTTTCGTCGATGCCGCGCACAGCCACCGTGATTTCCACGACGTATACGATTCTGTACAAGCTGTCGAGGTTTCACTGCGAGCGAGTGCTGGAAGGATACCCGGAATGTGCTTCCTTGGTGGCGTGTCACGTTCAAGATGTGCTTGATCAACTGAGTCATAGCGAAAAGGGTGCCGACAGGAGTGCATCGTCATCTACCAGAACGCTGGGCTCAAAGGGAAGGAGCGTGTTACGACGTGCTTCGGTTGCCGCTGGAGTCGTCGCCGGAGCGTCATCTTTGGTGAGAGTGCTCTCTAGAAGTGGGAGAAGTTCTCGTAGGGGTCTTGTGCCATGGCTAGGAAAGAAAAGTGGCGTGAGTCCGACCCAACTGGAAATATCCGACGCAAAACCTGACCACGATTCTAGAGATCGAACCACTTCAGGACCTGGAGTGGAAACTCCAGTAGGGACCGCACCAGGAACGACAAGCAAGGACATGCTGCTTTCCCGCAGAGTCTCTAGAGACCACAGTGCACAGATGAAAGAGCCGCTGAACCCTTACGATCGCCACCACGGCACAAAGACGCCCGTTGTACACGGAGATACGGGGCCGTGGCGTCTGCTGCTACTTCGCAAGTGTATCGACCACCACTCACGTGCGCGAATGTGGTGGCTGCTGCTACTTTTGGCGAACCTGTGCTACTGCTGGCTCATGATCCCAGTCCAGGTGACGTTTCCTCTGTGGCAGCGACCCGGGTGGCTCGTCCAGGCTGTTGACACGCTCTCGAATGCCGGATTTCTCCTTGACGTGGTGCTCAATTTCAGTTTGTCCTTCACGGTGGACTCGGAGAAGATCATGGACTCGAAACGGAGCGCTCGGCGGTATCTCGCCAGCAGCTTCGTCTTTGATCTGCTGTGTGCGCTCCCGTGTGAGTACGCGCTCTTGCCAAAGTACGGTCTCCTGCGCCTCCCGCGCCTCCTGCGAGTGCTCCACTTGCGGAAGCACTTGGGCGAGGTCGCGTACTTCATCCCGGTCAACAGCAAGCGCCAGCTGATACTGCTGGGAGTGTTTCTGTTCATGATGTTCCACCTCGTGACGTGCATCCACTTTGGCATCTCGTACTTGGAAGGCTTCAATTCGCAGGAAGAAGAAGCGTGGATAGCCCCTAGCAGCCTTTGCTTGCGTCGCGTGAACGCGACCCACTTGGAGAATTGCCAAGGCTCGCTCTTCGACGTCACTACGGACCAAACGGAGCTGCACGCTATCAGCATTTGGGAGTATTCCAGGTCCTTGTACTACGCCGTGGGCGTCCTGGCGTCTCCGGGGAAAAGTGTGGAGCCTACGACCGACGTGCAACTGATCGCGGCGCTCCTTCTCATGCTGAGCGGGTTCTTGATCACGGCGATTGTGGTGGACAACGTACAGAAACGTTTTACGGCCTCAGCGTTCGAACAAAAGGAGTTCTTCGCCACCAGCACCCGGATCCAGCTCTTCTTACGACGGCAGAACGCCCCGCTAGTGATCCACCACCGAGTCAAGTCGTTCTTGGACTATTGGTGGTCGTCGCACCGAGGTGCCGTCATCGGGGAGCTTCTGGCCGACCTCCCGCGGCCGATTCGGCTCGATCTGCTCAAGAGCATTTGCCTGCCAGTGCTGCAGACGCTGGCCCTGCTACAAAATATACGGCCGGTGCAGGACAAGCTGGAGGAAATTATGGTGGAGAACGCCAAGTTCATCCTGTACGGCCAAGGCGAGATCGTGTACCGCCACGGGGACTCGGTCGTCGGCATGTTCTTCCTCCTCGAGGGCGAAGTTTGCATGGTGGAGAAGGGGGAATCGTCCCGAGAAGTTCCTCGCGGAGCCTTCTTCGGAACGGCGGCGCTCACGCAACAAGAGCGAGGAGAAGGCTACACGGAGCACGTGAGCGCGAATAGCGGCTGCATCGTACTGTTGGTGTCTCGAGACCAGTTGCAGGCGATGGAGGCGGTCTTCCCCGCCCTCAAGGAGGAATTTATCGCGCTGGGGCACCGACTACTCGGCAATAAACTCTCGAGCATGCGCGCACACAAGTCGGCGCTCACGCCGGGGGAAACGCCGTCGCGCGTGCTGCAGAACTTGATCTCTGGGGCGAAAGCGTCGTTCGTCGCTGTGCACGACCCGGACTCTCTGTTCGTTCTGGCGTGGGAAACGTGGGTGTTCGTACTGATGACGATTCAGTGGGCTCTTGTCATGTTCCAAGCGTGCTATCCGATGGAAGGCAAGCACCGACACGCTGACGCGTTGATGGTCTTCCTGGAGGTTTCTTTCGTGCTGGATGTCCAAATCCGCTCGCGGCTTGGATTCTACGAGTTCGGGAATAAAATCATGGACCCCGTGCGCATCAAGCGCAAGTATCTCTGGTCGGGTACTTTCGCGTCGGATATCGCGGCGCTGCTGCCTCTTTACGTCGCCAATTGGGCCGTGCCTTCCCACGAGCGATGGGATCTTCTCAACGTGAACAAACTCCTTCGGTTGTTCAAGGTTCCGCGCCAACTTCACGCGTTGCAGACGAAATACATCAAGCACGCGACCGAGCTGCGCTTGTTCAAGCTGCTGTACTACACGTTCATGCTCTCGCACTTTCTAGGCTGCGTGTGGTTCAATTTCGCGTCCAAAGTGGCCATGCCCAGTTTCTTCGGCGAGGACTGGAGGCAGACTGCGTTTGGCGAGAACCATTGGCTCCCGTCCGAGCACCTGGAGCACGGGCCCCACATTTTGCAGTACATGGCGTCTCTGTACTGGTCCTTTGGGCTCATGTCAGCTTCGAGCGAACCGGAGTTCCCCAAGACGACTGCGCAGTGCGTCTTCAGTGCGATGACCATGACGACGGGCTTCTTCCTTCTGGCCTACGTGATCGGGAACTTCACCGACATCATCGAGCTCAAGAGCGCCGAGACGAAAGAATTCAACGCCAAGATGCGCTCGGTGCGTAAGCTGCTCGAGCACTTCCAAATGCCCGAAGATCTCCAGCAGCGGGTGAAGACGTTCCTCTTGTTCAAGCGCTACCACACGATCACCCAGGAAGGCCTCCTCGTGCACTGCCTGCCGCCGTCGCTGCTCACGGATATCCGCCTCGTGCATCTCAAGCCGATGATCGAGAAAGTGGAGTTCCTGAGGGGCATGGAGGGGTCCATCACGCGCATGCTCGTCTCTCAGTTCACGCAGGTCTTGATCTCACGCGGTGAATTCGTTTGCAGGTTTGGAGAAACGGGGAGCGACATGTTCTTCGTCTTCGCCGGCGTGCTGGACATCCTCGTGCCGTCGCGGGTAGCAAACCGCCACTGCAGCACGTTCAAGTCCGTTGTGCGGAACCTCGTTAGCAAACCCGGAGCGGGACCTGGCGCGCTGAGTCGTGTTAGTCCTCTGAATCAGGACGCGGGTGGGCGGGAACAGCCCGGTAAAGCACAAGACCAGCCCGTGAAAGTGAACGAGATCTCCGCGGGCCGCTACTTTGGAGAGAATGGGCTGTTCACACATGGGAAGCGCAACGCGTACGTGCAGGCCCAGACGTCCTGTATCTTGTACCGACTGTCGCGCGACTCGATGGAGCTGGTGTTCGCTAGGTATCCCAAGTGGAAGCAGAAGGTGTTGAGAATCGCGAACATCCGCCGGGAACAGGAGCGGCTCATGGAGCTCTCACGGGATGAACAACGACGCGGGATGGCCACGGTAACAGGCCTCATGTTGTCCCGTGCAGACGTCATGAACGAGCGAGCCGAGCGCTTGAAGGAGAAAATGGACCACGCGCGCTTGAAGCGCAGCAACAGCGAGCGCTTCTCCCTCATCAGCTTGACGGTGGTGAACACAGTGAATCGATTCGTGCTCTCTCCGCTCGTCAAGGTGCTGGACGGCCTCGTCCACGGCGTTCCGGTTCAGACGCACTTCCATCTCCTTTGGCTGCGGTTCATGGTGTTCTGCACCATGTACGTGGCTATCATGATACCGTACCAGCTCTCCATGGACGCGATGGACCGAGTCACGGTGGTTGCCACCACTGCGAACGCTCTCGGCTTACTGTGCGAAGTTGCGTTTATCCTCGATGTGTGGTTCAGCTGGCATGTTCAAGAATCCCCGACGTCTCTGGAGCTGTACGAACAGAAGCTGCGCAGCGTGTACAAGAAGCAGCGCATGCTCTTTGACGTGGTAGCCGCGATCCCGTTCTACGGCCTCTTGTTTGTATTCAACGGCCGGCCATGGATGAAGCTGCTGCGATGCATCAAGATCTTCAACGTCATGGGCTACCTGGATGAGATTAACCGCCGCAACGTCGCGAACGAGCTCACTCGCTTCTGGCACGTGTGGATGATGTACTTGCTGGTCATCCACTGGGCAGCTTGCAGCTACCTGGCGGTGGCTACGGAAGTCGGGTTTGGCACCGAATGGGAGTCGTGGCTCCCATCTGAAGAGCTGGAGATCTCGGATCCTCGGAGCCCATCGTCGACGCAACTTACCCGACGCTTCCTGCGCGGCCTCTTCTTCGCGACGACGGCTTTTGTCAAGAAAGCACGCAACATCGCGCCGGAGACGGCGTCGCTGTACGCGTTCCAAATCACCATGTCCTTTGTAGGTCTCATCACGATGTCCTTCGTCATCGGGGAGCTGGCGAGTCTCTTCATCTCGTACATCGGCCTGGAAGTGGACTTCCGCAAGAACCACATCGCAGTCGAGCTCTACTTGGCCCGTTTACGAGTGAGTGACCGTCTCAAGTCGCGAACGTACGCCTTCATGACGTCGCTCTGGTCTTCCCACGCCGGAGTCAACTACGATGAACTTCTGCAAGAGATGCCGCGACCGATTCGCGCCGCGTGCGTTCTCCATGCGTCCAAAGGACCTCTCGACTGGTTCATCATGAAAGTGTTCACCCCCATCTGCTGGGACGGCAACAGCGCTCTGGAAGCTTTCACGCTCTCCGTGGCCGAGCAACTGCGGTTCGAAGGCTACCCTCGCGACGAGGATGTGGTGACCGAAGGCAGCATCGTCCGAGCCATGTACTTCGTGACCAAGGGCCACTTGAGCATGCACAGCAAGTCGCTGCTCGACCGACCGGTTGGGCTTGGAGCGGGTAGCTACTTTGGCGAGCGAGGGCTGCTAGGCTTCTCCATGAGCGCGTACACGGTCCGAACGGTTCGAGCGTGCGACCTCTTTTCCCTCAGCTCGGAGGCGTTCACGCGAGTGCTGCAGCGGCACCCGTTCTCTCGTCTGGCACTGGACCTCTGCGATCGCGCGTACAAGCACCTGAAAGCGACGCAGCTCGAGGCTTGCTCGACACTCGACATGGAGGATCAGTGGGGAAACGCGTTACTCCACTGCGTGCAAGAGGTTCGCAGGCAGCACCAGGCTGCGACGACTGCCAGTGGCGAAGAATCAGCAGAGAGTGAAGAGAAAGAGGAGAAGACAACGGGTTCGTCTGTTGTTGTGAGTTTCGAGCTGCCTCTATCGTCTGCTGTGGTTGAAGCAGGTAAGCCGACTCAACGTGAAAGCACCTCCGAACGGGACGGACGTGTGGAAGTGCCAACGACAGAGAACGAGTCCGGGAGGGCAAATGTACTAGCGAACGTGGACGCGATGTGTAAAGCTCTCAAGTCGGCCGAGAGCTACTTCGAGGCGTTCGCACCGCTGCTTCACATCATGCTGCGGACAGACCCGCTAGACTGGGACACGAGCTTCTCCAGAGACACGAACCACGTCGAGCCACAGGCAAAAGACTGTTGAGACGATAATGACACAGCTCCAGACCAAAGCCGCCTCCGGTTTGGGTCTTAAATGTCTCGACATTGACAGGAGAGGAGCTGTCATGGTTCTGTTACCACGGACGAGACGTACGAGCTGCTACTTCCCGAGGTGGCAGAGTTCGTGCGATCGCGTGACGAACGGACCCGGGTGTTAAACTTTCGCTCAGCGACAGACATGGGCTTGTGTTGTCTTCCCTATCTGCCCGCCGAGGAGCTGGAGCGTCTGCTGGGGTTTTATCTGCACTGCTAATGTCGTCTCCAGTGGACGGGCCCTGACCCTCCTCCAGAATTTACGTTTTACATTCGTACGTTCGATCCCGCTATCACCACGCCGCCGAATGAAGCGCTCGAAGCCCCAAAAACGCTCAGACGCCCGCGAGGCTTCCACTAGACTACACCAGCGATATCCTGAGGACGGAGTTCGCTCTGACAGCCACTGACAATGGCGTGGTTGCCAGACAATTGAAAATGCGGAGACGTGCTCAAAACCGGGTTTTGGTGGACTGCAGTTCATCATCGAGGCCAAGGAAGACCGTGCCAACCCCGTACTAACCAGTCGAAGCTCAGTCACTACTGGGGACAAGCTTTGCTGGGTTAATTGTCGCTGTTTGTTTTTCAAGACGGCTGGGAGATGCGTTTCTCTTTGACGGAGAGAATTAATACCGCATTTCCCCAATGATGTTCCATGTCGGCGCTTGTAACCAAAGCTGTATCAGTTCCGACAGGTTGATCTGTAGCGCTGATGTGATTGGTTGATGGCCTTTTGGCCAGCGCAGTCGACAATCAGCCGGACGCCTCTCAAATGCTGCGGTCTACAGCGCGCAAGACGTGGCGCCTCTCGCATTCTACACGACAGCGCTCGGTGCTGACTCTTCGCTGCTCCAGCTCGACGCTGTCCGACGGGGGAAGCGCCTCACGGGACTCGCCCGTTCCGGCAGCTGTCGGAAAGGACAGAAAGCCGAACGTTTGGGAGACCAAAGTGCTGCCTGCGTTGCGGACGTACAAGGAGAAGAACGGGCACGTGCTGGTACCGTACGCCTTCGTTGTGCCCAGTGATGACAAAACTTGGCCGTCGATAACGTGGGGATACAATCTGGGGTCTTCAGTGAGCCGTTTGCGGAACCAGCTCAAAGGAGAATCGCACTGGACGATTTCGACGAAAGTGGTGGAGGAGCTGGAAGCGATAGGGTTCGCCCCGGCCGCGTCGCAATTCAAGTGGGATACCATCATTATGCCGTCGTTGCGTCGGTTCTATGCGGTGCACAGCCACACGGACGTCTCTCAAACGTTTGTGGTCCCAAGAGGCGACGCGACGTGGCCGACAGTTGCGTGGGGATGGAGGCTTGGGCGTACTGTTGACCATATTAGACATGGGACAGTATATGCACCTCAACTGGAAAAATCTGAAGAGGAGCTGGAGAGTATGGGCTTCTGCTACAAGACGACGATCGTGGAACGCGATTGGACGGAGAAGATCCTCCCGTCACTTGAAGTTTTCAGGCAAGAATTCGGCCATTGTCTGGTATCACTACCCTTTAAAGTGCCGGAAGACCCAAAGTGGCCGTGCAAAGCGTGGGGACTGAACTTGGGCACGGTAGTGAGCTCAATGCGCGTGCAAGCAACCTACACGGAGCAAGCTGCCCGTGACAAGGACCGTTTGGTGGCGATTGGTTTCACATGGAGCCGTAATGCGGGAATGTGGAATGACCGCATCATGCCGGCCTTAGAAGTATTTGGAGCCATCTACCCGCATCGCAACGTCGTACAGAAATTCGTGGTGCCTTCTGAAAAACCTTGGCCGAGAAGTGCTTGGACCCTGAGACTGGGGGGCACGCTGGCTGACATGCGGAGCCGTGGATGTTATTTCTCATTCTACGGGCGAGATATCGAGAAGCTGGACGGGCTCAACGTGAACCTAAAACTGTCTGCTCGAGCGTGGCAAACTCATGTTGCTCCGTTGTTGGCTATTTATTTGGCGACGTCGCTACCAAAGGATGTTTCGGAGGACTTTGTGATTCCATCGAAGGCGCCTTGGCCGGAGAAGATGTGGGGAGTTCGCCTGGGTCTGATTGTGGCTCGTAATTCGCACCACCTGCCGCGTCAGGTGTGACCAGCATCAGCGAACCGGCGCCGCCGGTGTTTTTGCTACTGGATTGCAGTTCGAGCGACGCAGTGTTCAACAGTATTTGGGTACTCGATGCCGAATAGTCTAGCTACTGCCACACGAAAACAGACTCAGAATTCGACATTTCTTCACCCAACTTGTTCAGAGCTCACCCGCGTCTCTCTCGTCCTGGTAATCTGCTGTTGACTTGTCCCATAGTACGTCGCGCCCCCTGCCCAGAGACTGCCTCGAGCTCTCTACGTTGCTTGTACTACATGTAGATTTATACAATTTGTACGTGTACTCGATTTACTTGTAGTACCAACCGTATCTAAGGTCATGTCGGTGATAGTGGACACAGAGGGAAATAAGGCCCATTAGGCCCGAGCATCCTATAGACCCGTAGGTTTGTGGGAGTAGTACAACGGAAGAAAACCAAAGTGTAATAGCTGCTGACAGTGGCGAAGTGGATGGCTTCATCTAGGACCACATTAACGAGTGCAATGGGTCCACTATCATCGACAAGACTTTCCACTTAAAACGCACCCAGCACTCAACGAAACGCTTCGAAAAGTGCAAACCTCTGGCTGCACGCAGCCCAAATGAGATGGAGTCCAGCTGCGATAGTGGTTAGAGTTGCTGTTTTGCTGAGCGTTCCGATGTCTATGAGAAGTAAAATATTCGGTACAGTATTTCCTGGACGAGCCTCTGGGTGCACCCAAGGTGTCGTGTTCCAGCATGAATTCAGGACTCGGGCATTCCGAAATGGACTCGAGCAACTCCAACGTTTCAGTCGCTCTCCCATCACCCACCCGATAGTTATTTCCTGTTCAGTTTTGATCCCTTGGTGAGATGATATACTCTCCATGAACTTGAAGCCATTAGCAGGATATTCCAGTGAAAGGTGTAGCAATCCACCTCCTGGCGGCAACCAGAAGAAGTACCGGTACTGCAAGAGGTTCGCAGGCAGCAGCTTTAGCAGCTTGTTCACAACCCCCAGCCGAACCGCTGACTTGCAGCAGCAGCACACACTTGCATGAACGTACACGTTTCATGGACATACTTTGGTTTTGAGTTCAAGTGGTTCTAAATGTCAGTTTTAACGTTGTCATGCATCACCGTCCTTGGTTATCGTCTAGACGGTAGACACGTAAGTTGCTGTGTACTGCCCCGCCGACTATCGAAGCGCTTCCCATCTCTTGGATCCAGAAGCTGCGAGTGAAACAAGCGTTTACTACCAAGAAGCTCTCATTAGATGAGACCTAACGCCCTTCATCCAGCGCCGTCTCCCTCTGTTAAGGAACCGTAATGCGTTCCTCCGGTGTGGGACCTCCTGATTATTCAGCCTCCAGTTTCCAACGTCCCCTCCAGCATGGTCCAGCAGCTTTCTCCGATCGCAGTGCAGTTTGGTCCAACTGCATTTGCGTGCTCTTCCGTGTATCCATAGTCATGTTCGCCAGCATATCCACCATCGTGTTGTGTTCGCGCAAGTGTGTCCTGGTGAGGCCCTCCCCACGGTTTGCTCAGCACCGGATTGACGCTGCCAGCCGCATGCGCCACCGTGGTCCGGTGCCGCGTTGGGTGCAGGTACTGGTAATAAGCTTTCGTTCTTGCTACCAAGTCTCGAGTTCAGGACGCCGTGCCATGATAGCAAATTTTTGAGCGTTGGCCAAGATCCAAATCTTGTCTGAACTTGTGTAGACTCCTCAAGCCAGCGAACCAAGCATGACCAAGTTTGATTTTTCTGCTAACACCCTCAATGCGGTCTTTCGAGCTAAAGAATTGCACTCGACAATAAAATCCCAGCTGATGATGGCCTCCTCGACAACCTATGGCGCTCCACTTCAGCAGAAATTACAAATCGTTTTACTTGCGTTGTGCTTCAAAGTACTACTCTGTACGAGTACCATCCTACAAATTCGGCAGATTAGGAATACCAGGACAACCAGAACGTCTAGGACTCAAGTTTGGATAAATAACCGCAGATTTTAGCCGTCGATTGTGCGCAAATAGCTAAACTATTCAGCATCGAGTACCCAAATACAGTTGAACACTGCATCACTCGAACTGCAACTAACTGTCAGCAACAAAAACATTGGCGGCGCCGGTCGATGAGGCTGGTCATACCCGACGCGGCAAGTAATGCGAGTTACGAGCCACGATCAGGCCCAAGCGAACGCCCCACACCTCCTGCGACCAAGGCTCCTTCGATGGAATCACAAAGTCCTCAGGAACTTCCCTCGCCTTAGACGTCGTCGAGTAAATATCCAACAACGGAGCAACTCGAGTTTGCCATGCTCGAGCGGACAACTTGACGTTCACACCAAGCTCGTCCAGCTTCTCGATATCCCGCCCGTAGAATGAGAAATAACTTCCACTGCTCCGCATGCCATGCAGTATCCGGCCCAGTTTCAGCGTCCATGCACCTCTCGGCCAAGGTTCTTCAGAAGGCACCACAAATTTCTGTGGTACGCTGTGGTGCGGGTACATGACTCCGAATATTTCTATAGTCGGCATAATGCGACCATTCCACATTTCTCCAGCATGATTCCACGCAAAGCCAATCGCCTCCAAACGGTCCTTGTCACGGGCGACTTGCTCGATGTAGCCTTCTCGCATGCGTATTGAGATCACTACCATTCCCGAGTTTACCCCCACGCGTTTCATGGCCACTTTGGGTCTTCTGGCACTTTAAAGGGTAGTGATACCAGACAATGGCCGAATTCTTGCCTGAAAACTTCAACTGACGGGAGGATCTTCTCCGTCCACTCGCGTTCTACGATCGTTGTCTTGTAGCAGAAGTCCAGTCTCTCCAGCTCCTCTTCCGACTCCTCAACTTGGGTATCGTAACAACCCATCCGTCGAATGGTGTTCACTGTGGACCCCAGTGGGTGCCCCCACGCTGCTTGTGGCCATGTCCCATCGCCACTTGGTACTACAAACCTGAAATTAACGTCCGTGTGGCCGTGCAACTCATAGTGCCGACGTAGTGACGGCATAATGATAGCGTCCCACTTAAGCTGGAGCGCATGCATTGCGAACCCCATCGCTTCCAGCTCCTCCTCCAGATTCGCAATTGGTTCACTGAACTTCCCAGATTGAACCCTCACGCCATCGACGGCCAGTTTTTGTCATCACTGAGCACAACGAAGCTGCGTGGGACCAGCAAGTGACCGTGTTTCTCCTTGTACGTCCTTAGTGCAGCCACCACCTTCTTCTCCCCCAAATTCCCACGTCGCGACTCTCCGTGTAGTAGACACAAACTTGCCATCGATAGCGTGGGGTACCAGCTGGGGTGCACAGTGAGCGATCTGCGGAGCCGACTCAATGGATCCTTGCCCCCAGCGCTCTCGACGAATCTGGAGGAGGAGCTGGAAGCGATGGGGTTCGCAATGCATGCGCTCCAGCTTAAGTGGGACGCTATCATTATGCCGTCACTACGTCGGCACTATGAGTTGCACGGCCACACGGACGTTAATTTCAGGTTTGTAGTACCAAGTGGCGATGGGACATGGCCACAAGCAGCGTGGGGGCACCCACTGGGGTCCACAGTGAACACCATTCGACGGATGGGTTGTTACGATACCCAAGTTGAGGAGTCGGAAGAGGAGCTGGAGAGACTGAAATTCTGCTACAAAACGACGATCGTAGAGCGCGATTGGATGGAGAAAATCCTCCCGTCACTCGAAGTTTTCAGGCAAGAATTCGGCCATTGCCTTGTTTCATGGGCCTTCAAAGTGTCGGAAGACCCAAAGTGGCTGAACCCGGGGAATGAAGTGACCGGAATACGCGTGCACGCGAACTATACGGAGCAAGCTGCCCGTGACAAGGACCGTTTGGAGGCGATTGGTTTTGCATGGATCCGTGATGCAGGAATGTGGAATAAACGCTCATGCCGGCTGTAGAAGTTTTTGGAACCATGAACCCGCATCGCAACGTCGCACAGAAATTCGTGGTGCCTTCTGAAGAACCTTGGCCGAGAAGTGCTTGGACCCTGAGACTGAGGGGGGGGGGGCACGCTGTCTAACATGCGAAGCTATGGAAGATATTTCTCATTCTACGGGCGCAATATCGAGAAGCTGGACGAGCTCGGCTTGAATCTCAAGTTGTTAGCTCGAGCGTGGTAATTCGCGTAGCTCCGTTGTGAATATTTTTTCGACGAAGACTGAGGCGAGGGATGTTCCTGAGGACTTTGTGATCCATCGAAGGCGTCTTGGCCGGAGGAGGAGGTATGGGGTGTTCGCCTGGTTGTGGCTCGTAACTCTCACCACCTGCCGCGCCAGGTGTGACCAGCATCAAGGACCGGCGCCCCCAATGTTTTTGCTGTTGGACTGCGTTCGAGGGACGAAGATTCCAACTCTATCGATGCCAATAGCCTAGCTAATTGATCCCAACAAACCCTAAAATATACTTCGAAGTACATTTCTTCACTCAAAAGCTCACTCGCCCCTCTCGTCCTGGTAATGCTAGTCTGCAGATTTTGTTCTCTGAAATTTATTTCAGAGCTAAGAGACGATCACTTTCCAAACACTGAAGACCTGGTAATTTATGTAGAGAGAAATACATTTATAGAGAGGTCACTCAACAAGTGAGCAAATTACTGTTTCGCTCGTTAAAATGAATACCCTGCCAATACCATAAATTACGTAGATGTCGCCTGTGCCCCCTCGGTTGAGAACGGTCCGTTCTCATAATTGTCAGGAGCGCCATCCAACGAATCAGCACCACATTTGCTAACCAGCCTGCACAAGTGGGGGTGGTGCACACCATGTATTCCCCCGCCAAAGCCGCTTTCATCATCTCCAACAGGTTTCTGATGCATGGTGACTACCAGAACTCATTGCAGCTGTGACTACCAGGTCACATGTCGTACTTAGCCAGCCGCCCTTCGCTCAGCCAACCAACCGCTCTCGCCGCTTCCCCCCGTTCAGTCATTCTCCCTTTGAATCGACCGTCGTAAGAAGCGCCCGACCGAACCTAAGGAAGCATGAGCAAGCTGAACTCGGAGCTGCTGTCGCAGGCCGTGGACGACATCCTGGCCTTCTCGGCCGGCGAGACCGTGCACATCAACGGCGACGAGCTGAAGGGCAAGAAGCGCAACTTCAACGAGACCATCGAGCTGCAGATCGCGCTCAAGAACTACGACCCGCAAAAGGACAAACGCTTCAGCGGCACGTTCAAGCTGCCGACCGTGCCCCGCCCCAACATGAAGATCTGCGTGCTGGGTAACGCCGTGCACTGCGAGATGGCCGAGAAGGAGGGCTTCGAGTACATGACGGTGGACGACCTGAAGAAGTTCAACAAGAACAAGAAGGTCATCAAGAAGTTCGCCAAGAAGTACGACGCCTTCCTGGCCTCGGACACGCTCATCAAGCAGATCCCGCGTCTGTTAGGCCCCGGACTCAACAAGGCCGGCAAGTTCCCGACCCTCGTGACCTCGAGCGACTCGCTCACGGACAAGGCCGACGCCGTGCGCGCCACCATCAAGTTCCAGATGAAGAAGGTCATGTGCCTGAACGTGGCCATCGGCCACGTGGCCCTTGACAAGCAGCAGATTGTGGTCAACACGCAGCTGGCTGCCAACTTCCTGGCCTCGCTGCTCAAGAAGAACTGGCAGAACATCAAGGTGCTGTACCTCAAGTCCACCATGGGACCCCCGGTCCAGATCTTCTTCTAGATCTGGTGTGCACGCACCTGCTACTTCTCGTGGGCTTGGGACTTTTAAGTCGCAACCCCCAAGACGTCTTACCATAGCGCCGTTGCAAGCGCTATGGAAGCTACTTCGACTACTGATAACAATTTGAAGGGATTAGTTACCAGCCAAACTCTTATGTGTGTGTGTATATGTTTGCGTTACGATGTTGGTGTTGTTTCATGAAACCTTAGCGCAGCGGCAAACCCAAGATTTTCTATAAGTCAGAGGCTTTTGTTGGCATTCCAGCCCAAGCTACACGGTGTCGGTGTAGGTAAAGCACTTGTGGAAATGGCATTATCGTACCTGCTTCCTGTTGTTGCGGCACTGTTAGCTAGCAAACACTAAATCAATGATCAGTGACCCAAAGTTTATTGCATGATGAAGGTGAAGGAAAACACCAAGCCCCACCTGCCTCCAGCACGCATTATCTAATACAACACGATTGAGTGATGAGATGGTCAGAGCCACGTATATAACCTTTGCATACGCGTTAAAGCACTCTGCCGCACGCATACTACGCATGGGCTAGCGCTAGTTGTCTTGGTCTGAACTAAACTAATGCCCGCTCCGTCGCACCTCCGTCTACTACGAGGCAGTACTCGCTGTCTGCTTAGAAGTTGATGGGCTTGTCGAAAGCGCTCAGACAGGCCTCCTTGAACGCCTCGCTCAGCGTCGGGTGGGCGTGGCACGTGCGCGCCAAGTCCTCGCTGGCAGCGCCGTACTCAATGCCAATCACACCCTCCGCAATCATCTCACCGGCGTTGCTGGCGATGATGTGCACACCGAGCAGCTTGTCCGTCTTCTTGTCGGCCAGCACCTTCACCAGACCGTCGGCCTCAGCCACCGTGCGGGCACGCGAGTTGGCCATCATCGGGAACTTGCCGACGTTGTACTCAATGCCCTCGGCCTTCAGCTCCTCCTCGGTCTTGCCCACCGAGGCGAACTCCGGGAACGTGTAGATGACCCCGGGGATGGCGCCGTAGTTGACGTGGCCGTGCTTGCCGGCGATGTTCTCCACGCAGGCGATGCCCTCCTCCTCGGCCTTGTGCGCCAGCATGGCACCCTTGATCACATCGCCGATGGCGAAGATGCCGGGCACCTGCGTGCGGAAGGCGTCGTCGACCTCAATGCGGCCGAGCTTGTCGGTCTGGATGCCCATCTGCTCCAGGCCCAGGCCGGCCGTGTAGGCGCGGCGGCCAGTGGCCACCAGCACGGTGTCGCACTCAATGGTGGCAGCGTCGCCGCCCTTCGAGGCCTCCGTGGTGAGCTTGACAACGTCCCCGTTAACCTCCGAAGCCGTCACCTTGGTGCCGAACTTGAAGTCCAGGCCCTGCTTCTTGAGCAGCTTGGTGAACTCCTTGACGGAGTCCTTGTCCATGCCGGGGCACGCGGCGTCCAGGAACTCGACCACGGTCACCTTGGACCCGAGGCGCTTGTACACGGAGCCGAGCTCCAGGCCGATGACGCCGGCGCCGACCACCACGAGGTGCTCCGGGACGCGCTTCAGCGCCAGGGCGCCCGTCGAGTCGATGATCTTGCCCGCGTCGTTGTCCACGGGGACGGGGGGCAGAGGGGTCACCTCGGAGCCGGTGGCGATGATAATGTTCTTGGCCTTGACGGTCTCGTTGCCCTTGTTGTCGTTGAGCGTCACGGACACCTCGCCCTGGGCCGAGACCTTGCCGAAGCCCTTGATGTACGTCACCTTGTTCTTCTTGAACAGCGACGCGATGCCGCCCGTCAGCGTCTTGACGGCCTTCTCCTTGGCCTTCATCATCTGCGGGAAGTTGGCCGTCACCTCAGGCGCGTCGATGCCGTAGCTCTTGAAGTCGTGCTGCGCCGTGTGCAGCAGGTGCGTCGAGTGCAGCAGCGCCTTGGACGGGATGCAGCCCACGTTCAGGCACGTGCCGCCCAGCGAGCCGCGCGACTCGACGCACGCCGTCTTCATGCCCAGCTGCGCGGCCTTGATTGCCGCCACGTAGCCGCCCGGGCCGCCGCCGATCACCACCACGTCGTAGTCCGACGAGGCCGACGATAAGGCGCGCACCGTGAGGGGCGACGCGGACGAGCGCATCGCCACGGAGCGGCGCGAGATGGAGGCCAAGTTGCGCAGCATGTTGCGGGATCTGTTTCCTGTGTGGTGGTGGGTGTGGGGGGGCCGGCGGATGCGGAAATGCCCCCAAGGTTTTGCTTCCAGTGAGCTTTTTTACCGGTAGTACGTCGTCGTACTTAGTGCGATAAGAGGGTTTGATTGGATAAAAACCCGCCTATTTGATGGATAAAAGTCGACGTCGACGCACTGATTGGATGCAGGGAGTGCGAGCAACACGTGAAGCGATCAATGCGAGGCAAAATGGGCGCTCTTGAACGATGGGCAAAAGACCACTGACGTCGAGGCTTGTAAAGCAAATGCGCTGCTTGGAGAAAGCGGCCGGCGCGTGTTTTTCGGCACAACGAGTCGTCGTGTGCTACACACCACTTGACACCATTTCATGTGGACCACATCAACTACGTCCTGATTCTCTCTTCACGTGCGTTCACTATGTGCGTCATCACAATAGACAATCCTGCAGCAGCGCCATGCCCGCCGACGCGGAACTCTCGGCTCGCCAGGGCGACGACGTGGACGCCGAGCCCACGGCCAAGTACAGCACGTCTCCACGCGCCCATGGACGCTGCTGCGCGCGCTTCGGTCGCACGCGCGTGCTGTGCTCGCTGACCGAGAAGTACGGCTACTTCCCGGCCACGTGCCACGTCGGACCGCACTGGGGCTGCATGCTGGTGACCTACTGCCTGGCCGTCGGCCCGGCCTTCTTCTTCTTCGCGGACGACCTGCTGTACGGGCTCAAGATGGCGCTGCTGGCCTCCATCTGCCTCACCACGGCCTCCTTCACGATGGTGGCGTGCAGCGACCCTGGCGTCGTGTTCCAGGACCTGGAGGTGTCGAGCCAGCTGCAAGGAGACATCGAGACGGGCATCATTTGCGGTACAGCTTCGGTAGAGAGCGCTAAAGGCTGTGCATGAGGTCTCACTTGTGGTGGCGTGGGTGGTTACTACAGCTCAATGCGAGGTCCGTCGGCCGTTGAACGCGTCCCATTGCTCCGACTGCGGCGTCTGCGTCAGAGAGGTGCGTGCTGCTAACAAGCGAGAGGAGTCGCATCTTCAGCAATTGACGAGGTTGTGTTTGTTGTTCTGGGGCGTATGACGAATGGCACTGCTGCAGCTGGACCACCATTGTCCGTGGACGGGCAAGTGCGTCGGCAAGCGCACGATCAAGTGGTTCTACGTGTTCCTGACCTGCATCTCCCTGCACTGCATGCTCATCGCCGCCGTCTGCCTCGCCACATTTGCCGCTAGATAGGTAAATTCAATCCACTCAAGTTATGGCAGCAGCTCCGACGAAAAGATGTTGATGCGCGAAGTTGTCGTGCACACGTCAGCAAGATCACGTTGAATCAGTTATCAAGCCTTGATCTGGCCGAAGCAAGTACAGCAGCGGGATCACTGTTGACCAACTCTACGTGTATTTGTTGCTCGCCCTAGCGAAACAAAAAGTTAAAAAAGTAAGTAGGGGACTCGGCAGCGTCTACAGCTCGTCCTTCTCGGC
Organism: Phytophthora pseudosyringae; assembly: GCA_019155715.1. NCBI lineage: Eukaryota > Oomycota > Peronosporomycetes > Peronosporales > Peronosporaceae > Phytophthora > Phytophthora pseudosyringae. The sequence goes on from JAGDFM010000348.1 coordinate 39,929, forward strand.
CTTCTCCTCCTCGACCTCCTCTTCCTCGGCCTCCTCAGCCACCTCCTCCTTGGCCTCCTCCTCTTCGGCCTCAGCCTCGTCCTCGTCAGCCTCTTCGGCGTCCTCCTTCTCGGCCTCCTTGGCCTTGGCCTCGGCCTCCTTCTTGGCCTTCTCCTCGTCCTGGATCTGTTTCTTCTTGGCGACCATGGCCTCCGTCTTGGCAAGCACGGCCTCCTCGTGGGCGTTGAACTCGTCCTCGCTGTCGGTGACCAGGATGTCGTCGAAAAGCGACCCGCTCTTGACCTGCCAGAGCTCGAAGCCGATGGCGCCGACGTTCTTGGCGACGTTGTACATGGCGTCGTCCTCGAAGTAGTCCGGGTTGTCGATCACCGGGTGCTCCCACTCGCCCTTGTAGTCCGGGTTGTCGATCATCTTGGGGTTCCACTCGCCCTTGTACTCGGGGTTCTCGATCATGGCGGGCTCCCACTCTCCGTCGTCCTCGTCGTCCCAGTCCTCGGGCTTCTCGGCGTCCGGGTCGGGAATGGTCTTGGGGGTGTCGTCGAAGCCCGCGGGCTTCTTGTCCTCCGGGTCGGGGATCTGCTTGGTGTCCACCCAGTCCTTGGGCTTGGACTGCTTGGGGTCCTTGATCTGCTTCTCGGGCTGGAACGGCCAGCTCTCGGCGAGCGAGCCCTCCTTGACGCTCTTGCCGTCAATCTTGACCTCGTACGTGTTGTCCTGCTTGAGCACGAACGAGTACAGGTGGGCGTCCGTGTCCGACTCGGTGCGGATCGTGTCCTTGTGGTCCATGTTCACGGCCTCCTCGCCAGGGCGGGCGTAGCTGAGGATGGCGTGCGTCTTCTTGGTGCTACCGCAGATGTCGGGGCCGAACATGACGGCGTAGGGCGAGTCGCCGCCGAAGTTGGCCTGGTCCACGTCGGCAGGCAGCAGCTTGATGTACGCGCCGCCGCAGTCCAGCTTCTGCTCGTGCTGCACCAGGTACGACAGGAACAGGTCCTTGCCCTTGTTGTCCAAGGGCTTGGCGAACTTGGCCGTCAGCGCGTAGAAGCGCGCGTCCTCGCTCGTCTTGATGGCCTTGTCGCCCTCCTCCACGTAGTGCTGGCCCGCCACCTGCTCGAACTTGCCCACCTCGGCCGCGGGCTTCCACGTGGAGGCCACCCAGCGGCTCTCCCAGTCGGCGTCGTCGAACGTCTCGCGGAAGATCGTCTCGGCCTGGGCCACCGTCGCGGCCACAGCGGCCAGCGCCACCACCAGCTTGGTCAGCATCTTGGAAGTCGAAAGAGTGTTGGTCGGTGAGTTGCTTGAAGCAGCGCAAATTCTCGAATGGGATCTCGCCAGACCCGCCGTGCACGGGGTCGGATCGCCACGTGTACGCTCGAAGCGCGCTAAGTACGATCGACGTACGAGCCACGTGGACGTCGTACAGTGTGCGGAAGGAAAAGCAACGGATGGTACGGTTGGTAGAGACGAGGTGCATAGTGTCTGAGGTGGCTGCACTGGGTGTGACTATGAGACTGGATGCGATGGATATCATTTGCGCAGATATATTAGTTCCTGCAAGTTACGAATTAACGATGGCCACTGTACTTGCTGGTCAATACAGCCACGTACCACGTGGCCGCCGTACACAAAGTGTACACAACTTCAACATGTACGAGCGCAATGAACACCAAGGTTGAATGGTATGGGTCGTACGACGTGGATTTGTCGGTCCGCCCCGCGTATCAACACGGACGATTCTACAGTCGACGCGCGTTCAAGTTGCAAGTTCAGCTCGTCTCGAGGTCCCCGTTATTGTTGACGCTGCGAAGGTGTAAACTGTGTGTGATTTGGGGGGCAGAGGTGGGAGGGGGGGGGGCACCGTGTCCAGCTCAATGCTCGTAGCATGCGAATACGCCGTTGGGACGTTTCGTGGAGTTCCGCCGCAAGCCGTTCTAATGGATAGGACTTTTGAGGTTGCGTGAAAATGAGGTCCCAACTGCCCCAACACGTGTCAATTTGGTCGCAGCACTTGACAGTTGTTGGGGAAAAGAGCATCGGGCACGGAGATCTTTGGCTCTGGCATATCGTGGCTAACCACCTTGGAGTCTCCAGATAACATTTACAAACTGTTAGCCAAGGCTGGCGATGCCATCTTCAAGGACGTGAACAAGTGTAGCTTTAGGTGGCTACTAAGAAGTCTCCGGACAACGTTTTCAAGATTTGGATGCTGAACGGAGCCGGCGAAGAGCTCTGTGAAAACCCGCAATTCAAACGTGGATCAGCTATGTGGATGCGAAGCACATCGACAAGATCACACATTTGCGCGCGACGTTGGAAACGTTGACAAGGCCAGGGACAGATTGTTGACGAGCTTGCTCTTGACTACTTCGTTCAAGTGCCTGGGTGCTTTCAACTAGGAGAATCCCCGCGAACCCCCTAGCATGGAGACCGCTGCCGAACGAGAGGAGGTCAAGCTGTTCAAATATTGGCTGGACATCGACGTTTCTCCAAAAGTACAGTTTTGTGGAGCTCAACCTGAACGAGGCTGGCGAGAAGCTGTTGGAGAGCGATCTCTTCAGCACGCTACGGGGACACAAGACTCGCGCAGATGCTGGAGGAAATGGCAACAAAGGTGCAAACCGAACAACTTACTGGACTCGAAAGAAGTCGCTCATTGTGCGAGGATCGACCAGCGACGCAAGCTTGAACGATAACGAGGTGCCTGATTGACTGTTTCCTATTTTCTCCAGTACGATGTCACCCTGCGTAGCTTACATGTAACTTTATTCGGAAGAATGACTTGACTCGTACATCGTAACCCCCCAGCTCAAGGCCTCACCGACGTCTCCAGAGCACGGGTGCTTTCAGACGCATCACAGCACGTAGCTCAACCCCACCGGCAGACTCCGTGCACGCAGGTAGAGCGCCATCAGCAGTCCAAACAGAGCCCAGACCGCCACCGTAGCCAGGACCGCATAGCTCATAACGAACACACTGCAGTTCTCGTACTCGCAGACCTCCGGGAAGACGGGACTCATGGAGCAGTAGCCGTCCTTCTTCTTGCGGCGTCGCAGCTCCATCTTGGCCTGCTTCTCCTTGAGCGCCCACGTGGCCACCGCCCCCTGGATCTTCTGCATCTCGGTGTATTGGATCTCCTCCTCCTCGATGGACGACTGCCTCGACAGCGTCGTCATGAGCAGGTCGTCGTCCTCCGCGTCGTCACAGTCGAACAAGTCTCCGTCGTCGTCCTCGTCGCTCACGGCTTCGACGCCGTCCACGCCGTCGAGCACGTCCGCGTACTCGAGCTCCAGGTCGGGGGACCCAATGGGGGACAGGAACTGCAGCTCCTGCTCGGCGTCGTGGCCCGCGGCGTCGAAAATCTCGAGCGACTGGCGGCGGCGCAAGCCTCGCGGCGGCCGGTTCAGGTGCGTGTGCTTGAGCTCGAGGTGCGCCGCCAGACAGCTCTTGCACACGACGTCCATGCAGTGCTTGCACTTCTTCTTGAGCCCAAAGACCTTGAACTTCTTGCCGCATTCGTCGCACGCGCTCGGGGAGCCCATGACTCGGCCGTCAACAGGAACACTCGGAAAATGGCGTAAAAATGACCAGTTTCTGTCTGTCGAACGGACGCCATGATGGTGCTGGAAGAATGCGAGTCTGGAGCTTCGTTGCCATCGAGAGAATTGGACTGCGTCGTTGCGGTCCTGCAAGCCGTGGGGTTTTGCCACAGACCAGCACAGAATCGGAGGTTGCGGCTGGCCCTGGTGCTGTTGGCGACGCACTTGGTCCGTTCGCCGACACCGATACTTGGCAACGAATGCACTAGCCCAGCCTTGTTGCTGCTAGTGGTGAGAACCGCAGTGTGGGCGGTGACTCTCGCAGTTCAGGACGATTAAATACCAGCAAAGTCTTTCATCTCCATTTCACGTGTCCTTCGCAAGTAAAGAAATCAAAGAAGCAGCTTGAAATTGGCTGCACAGGAACTCCACCAAACGTTTTCCAATTTATTGTCCCCCACACTGGCGCGGATCATCGCACCTCCCGTCCTGATCATAAGTGGTGGCTTTATCTATCATTTGACTACTTCGCTCAGCCGGCTGCGGGAAAGGAAATCGGCCCCACAACTAAAACGGCAGCAATCCAGCGCTCAATTTCAGATTTGTTTTACCATGAAGGTGTTCGTTTTCGTCCCCCCCCCCTGTGTACGATAAATCGCGACTTTCGCCCCACATGAGCCGATAAAGCAGCAGTCAAGCTCAAGCCCCAACTTATGATGTCCGCATAGTACTTCCCGATGGCATGTACACGGGTCGTCTGACCCGACTGGGCGAGTCATTTGGATTCACAATTAAATTGCCACACCAAAAATGCTGCGGTTTCGCTGCCATTCTCTTCAAAAAGCTATGCGCGGGTTATTTTGTCCCGCGTCTTCCGTTGTCGCTTTGGAATCGTACGTACGCCT